>JAQZBX010097432.1:0-11692 GCA_029593785.1 Cabassous unicinctus
GCTCTATCCATTGAGCCACACTCGCTTCCCCTGCTTTGGTATCTTTACACCAGTGGTGTGTTGGTGAAAAGTTGGCTCTCCAGAGAGATAAGTCCCAATTTGTAGTGCTTGCCGATTTCTGTGGTGTAAAAACTCCCACCATGGCCAGTTTTAAGCTACCAACTTGATGTCTCTGAACATCATGTTTTAGAAAGAAATGTGTACAACTGTCTCAGGGCAAGCTGGCTCCAGCACTTCCATGCTTTGTACACAACTTCTGCTCCTTCCCAGAACATCTGCATGCCCAAATCCATTGCCAGCTTCTCCACAGCCTTTAAAACCACCCTCCTTTATTTGACCAGATGTCAGTCCTTTGAATGCTCATAGTACTTTATCTTTACTTCCCTTATTGCACTTCATCAGTTTCTACTTTATAGGGGGTAGTCTATGCATATGTTATCACATCTCCACTATTAGAACCTGTGGTCCTTGGGAGAAACTCAGTGTCTGATTTATCTTTGAATCACCTCTGTTGACCCCTGGCCCCCAGCTTACACAGAAGAGTTACTCAGTAAACTATTCGAATTCATTTCTACCACTCCATTGGGCATTTGAAATGGTACACAAACATAATTACCAGGCACATGTTGATGGTAATACTTCTCAGAATTTTTTGGTGAGTTGTTAACATGGATGTTAGTTGGATTTTTGAGATTTAAAAACCATGAAGGAAAAAGAAGCTACCTGTTCATATTTTATGCCAGGTTGCTGAAACTGACTACTTAAGGTTGCTTAAATCTCCAAGAAAGTAACTGTTTTGTTTTCAAATTATGTCTTCATTTTCCTCACTTAAATATAATTTGGAGTAATAATAAACCATCATTAAAATATATTTCCTCATGGAGCGGGTGTAGCTCAGTGGTTGAGCATGTGCTTCACATGTATGAGGTCCCGGGTTCAATACCCAGTATCCTGAAAAGGAAAACCACTTGAGCATCCCATAGTTTAAATTGTGTTCCCTTAAATCTAAAAATCTACAGAAAACTTTTTAAGGTGCATGTTAGTCCTGGATATATAAGATTCTGCTGCAATTTATTCTAAGATGTAGTTTCTTAAGAAATAACCCTTTTGTTGAATTAGCCTTTTAATTTTGCCTCATTAAAAATGATTCCTATATTTAAAGTTCAAACAGTAACTACAATTTATATTAGAAAATTAGGAGGTAACCCAATAAGGATGATCTCCTAGTAGCTTTGGATTATTTCATATTTGAATGGTCGTGAACGATAATACGGGCATTCAACTGAAATTATACATTTTACTTTTAATTTAATGGAACACATGAATTGAAAAGAGGCTCAAGAATGCACTGTGATTTATAGTGCCTACTGGCATTTTAATGTTCTCAGCTGTTCCTTTGCATCATTTGATTACACGAGGCCCAAACTGTGTAATTAAGGACTCTCCCACTAATGCACACCGGTGGATTTATGGGTCCAGGTCTTCACTGATCCGAGCACTGTGAGTATTGGACCATTAGTTTCAAGTGTGTGCTGACATAGGGGAGCACACTGGCCTCCAGGAGAAGCTATAATAAGAAACTGTTTCAAATTCAGGGAGGTCGTTTCCACCTGATTTTAATTTACCAAAACCATTTAAAAACTTGATTACCAGAAATCCTAATTAACTAGAATTCTACCCCCCCGCCCAGGCACTTTGAGGAGAAAAGGGAAAATTGGAAGAAAATAAGTTAATAACCAGATTAAAAAACAAAAACAAGAAAAACTAAAAGATATCCAAGCTGAGTTCATTATCAGGGCCTTAAAGATTAAATGTCTTTTTAAGAAATCACGTAACTTTGCCCTTATCAAAGGCCAGAAAGTGCATATTAAAATGAAAAAACTGAAAACTCTCTAGAAAACTTTCACCTAACAAGAAAATTAAATTTCCAGATCCCCCACAACTAGCCTTCTGGCTAACCACGGTTGTTCTCTGAGTCGGTTTTCTTGTATGTGCCTTAGAGAATGCTGCAGTGTACTCAGAGAGGTACCGAATGTCCAACAAGATGATTGAGGCAGGTGGTATCCCAAAAAGGCCCTGACTCCAGAATCCAGCAAACTTAGTTTCATCCCAGCTGTTCCACTGACTAGCTGTGAGGGTCCTGAAAGTCACTTCATCTCTGAGCTCCAAGGTCATTTGTAAAATGAGAATAATACCTGCCTCCATGGAGCCTTTGGGAAAACTCAGTAGTGAACAGCGGTAAGCCACCTCCCGCGGTGCTGCCTCCTTCTGCTTTGTACCATGCTCCTTATCGCCCTCCTTTGGCCATGGCGAAACTCTGCTCCTTAGAGAGCCACTGCCATCCTCAGTCCTTCAGAGGGCAGCTTGGAGCAGGCAGGTGCACCTTCTGCTTACACGCGTCCAGAAGACTAAGTATTCCTTTATCATATTCATTCTCTCCCAGTGCTGAAGAAAATCAAGATCCTTAAGTCCTTATTAGAATAAATAGCCATAAAAATAGTTTGGGAAAGGAACTGGAAACCAAGTTTATTTTAAGAGTTCAGGGACAGATGGCTTCATTTCGCTTCTTTAAAAAAGGCAGCATTCTTTAGAAATACAATGTGTTTGAGTTCTATCAAGAGAAAGGACAAACACTGTCATTCACCCTCACACTGCCGCCTTTAACCTTGACTAGCAGGAACTTTTATGCTAAAGAGATTTACACGTCCATATATCTGTGTCCAAATGTTAAAGGAACATTTTAAGGTGGGATGAGGTCCCTAACATTTTCTCAGTCTAAAGTTTAAATAAGGGCTTAGTCTTCTCATTGGCAAATTCTAAGCAGTCAGACTCTATAGAGAAATAACACTAGATCAGAACTAAAAGAAGAGGCTCCCATTTTAAGGACACGGGACATCATATTTAAAAAAAATAAATAAAAATGTTAAAATGTCAAACAATTGATAAAGATTACTACTGGATTAAAAAATATAGCAAAAGATGGAAGAGAACTCTGTTCATACAAGGAAAAGTGCGATAAATGGGATGTGAAAATGTTTGCCATTTTCTTGATGAGAAGAGTTATTTTCACCGTACCAACTAAACTTTAATTCAGTCTGGGAGCCAAAGTAAATCTGATACTGTCTAATGGAATTGCTTGACTTGGTTAGGATCCAAAGACCTTTGACTTTGTATTAACAGCCTACATATTGTACCACGATGAGTCTATTTTTCACTGGTATATCTAGTTTTGAGGGTTCAGTCAAGAGCCATTGTAGTAACCACCTGCTTATTTATGCAACAACAGTCAATAACACAGCATGGTAAAATCTATGCCTGAAGTACAAATACTAAGCAATATACTGTGAAGTACTAAAAAAGAAGTAATGAAACTAGACCTTCTAGGCAGATTAAAGCTGCCAAACTAAAGATTTAGCATTTATTTAACATTTAATCATGCCTCTAATTACAAAGCAATTATTTCATATAGACATATTAGGGAATGAGAGTTAAAATAATTTGTAAGACTAAAATTAATTGATTTCATGGTGGTTTTTATATTACTGCACTTGCTGGTAATAAAAAGGAGCAATAAAAATGGTCTAGTTGTTGGTGCATGTTTTGTTGTATTTAGCCTTGTCAGCCTCTCAATTCAATAATTTTAAATTGCTACTTTATGAGTCCAGCTATGCAAATAGCCCATTTCTTACAAAGGAAGGGGGGGGTACTTTTTTGATCCTACAAGTGATTTGAAACAGAAAATAATTTTTTTTTTTTCCCTGGTTTTACTTCCTTTGCCTGTCATAGAATCTCAGGTTTAAAAGGGATTTTAAAAGACCATAGATTCGAGGCTCTTCAAACTGTTTCTGGTGTGTGACTTTCAAATCACTGGAAGAGATATGATTTTGGCCGAGAACTGAGATAGTTCATGAATAAATATTAGTCTGCCCTACTAGTTCTATCAGTTTGTAGAAAAAGCTGCAAAGATCATCGAATTTACCATAGCTTTTAAAATAAAGAATTTAAAAATACCTCCATCTTCATAAGATTCACAAGCCAGTGGAGAAAACAGCCTCCCTTCATAACTGGTTCCTATGTACTAAGTGTGCAGTACAGGGGTAGTGGGGAGAGCAGGTGGCCTAAGTACTTAATAAAATAAGCATTCATATAAAATAACTTAGAAAGCAGTTATTTTGCATACACTACCTTCTTTGTTCCAGAACAGCGGACTCATAAGAGTTCTAAGCATTTTACCTATATTATCTCATTTAATCCTTTTAACAATCCCACGAGGAGAGGATGGTGACACCACTCTTAATGGAAAACACTGGACTAGAAGAATCAAGTGACATGCACACGGAGCTGGATTTTACTTTCAACCTGCCTGCCCCAGAGCCTTTGCTTTCTCTAGTGTTCCGAAGTGCACGTAGCTGCCAGAACTGCCATCCCCCGAGTCTTAAGTTGATCTGACCCCCTTTTCTTCTTTTGGGAAACAAAGAGATAATTTCCTGAGTTCTCCAAAACCATTTCCACCTTTCCCATAATAATATTGTTTAGAACTACTTTTCTTCCATACCTTCTGCAATAATCTTGGCCCAGCAATACAATCCAGAAACAGCAAATGTTTTTGATGGGAGGCAACTAAATTGCCTAAAATAACAACACAGACTGGCACACACTCACCTAACTTGTTGATTCAATAAGCGTTTTCTGAGTGTCCACCATATGCTCAATAATCTACTAGGCTCTGTGTAGCTAGCTTGCCACCAGAAATTCTTAGTTTCTAAAATGTTTTAGATAATCAGCCTTTCCTTTAGGAAATACGGAGTCATGACATTTTTTCCTATACAAAGCGTTAATATTTGCCAATGACTACTTTCAAATACAGTAATGACAGCAATGTTGCTCTTGTTACTTGACTTGAAAACAGCAGCTATATTCTGATGAAAACCTTTGTTTGCCTCATCCTGAGATTCTGGACAAAAGAATTAATTCTTTAAGAATTTCTTTCTGGATTCAGATTGTGGGCCTGTAGGATTGGCTTTCCTGTCCTTGCTTTTTGCACTCCCATTGTCCACACACCGATTTCAGATGGTCTTTGTTCTCTCTGGTGCAGCAGGCCCAATAAACAGAAGGGGAGAGACTGTTGAAAATGTACCTTGTGACTCACTTTGGTCGTTTCAGCCAACATTCCTCGGACACTTGCAAGCCAGGCACTGTGTTAGGCACAGGTCCTTCCAAGATGAATAAAACATGACTTTGGTCCTCAGTTATCGTATGTGAGCTTGGATTTTGGGTCATCTCTAAGAACATAAAGGTGAGTGGGTGGAAGAATGAAAGAGAGAGCGGCTTACAGCAAAGGCAAGTTCCACCATGTAACTCAGCCCCTGTGAGTGGTGGTGGAGCAGCGCCAAGCCAGGATGGCCCCAAACTGGAGTATTTAAACTTGGTCTGCATTAGAGTCCTGTTGGAAATTTTAAAAGACAGACATTATTCCCAGATACCATCCTCATCTTACTTCATCAAAATCTCCAAGAGGCATGTGAATCTGCATTCTTAAAAAGCTCCTCAGGCTACTGAACAGCCTGTTTGGGGATCTAGAGACACACTGCCCAATAATGATAGCCACTAGTCACATCTGAGTATTTAAATTCAATTTAAACTAATTGGCTCAATAGATACATATGACTTGTGGCTATTGTACTGGACAGTGCAGATAGAAAACATCTCCATCATTGCAGAAAGGTCTACTGGACAGCACTGTCAGAGCAACCACAGGCTGGCAACCCTCATCTCTCCTTCCCAAGGATCCACATATGTCCTTTGTCCCTTGCTTTTAACAAATATCTTCCTTTACCGTGTTACTTGTGTTCTTGTCTTATTCTCTCCCCATGAGATTATAAGCTTTTTAAGGGCAGGGCCTGGACTTACCAGCCTCATGAGTGTTTGTGTAATTTAATTACAGAATAAGGCCCCAGTCTACTGGTCCTCTTTTGCATCTAGACTGAATGAATCCAGGTTCCATCAGCATCTGGAGAAAGGGATCGATGGGAGAGCAGTTTTTCCCTAAATCACAGTCATTAGGATGGGGGGGGGGGTGTAGATTTGTGCTAACTTGCAAGCTTTTGTTCTTGAAGAGTAAGGCTTTTTCAAAGCATAAGGTTTGGATCAGCCCCAAAGTAGAGGACACCCAGCAGGGCTGTGAATGATTTGTAAGCTTAAAATTGTCCTAGTTGGATACCCAGAAAGAACATTTTATTTATTTTTATTTATTTATTTTTTAAGATTTATTTATTTATCGCCCCCCTTGCTGCTTGTGTTTGCTGTGTCCACTTGCTGTGTGTTTTCTCTGTGTCTGCTTATCTCCCCCTTGCTGTGAGGTCCCGCTGCATCAGCCCACCGCGCCGTGCAGCCGGCCTGCCCTCACAAGGAGGCCCCGGGAAGCGAACCCGGGGCCTCCCATATGGTAAACAACGGGAGCTCTATCGATTGAGCCACACCCGCTTCCCCAGAAAGAACATTTTAATGGGCTCCGTCAGTTATTTCATTTATTTATTGGTTGCCCACCAGTGCCTGGCCCTGAGACGACTCCTTCTGATCAGGGACCCTGCCTGTGAGGCTCACACTCCAAGTACTGGCCAATTGAACAATTGTCAAGGACGCCCCCCTGCCCATCCATATTGGGATAAAGGTCAGATGCCTGGATTCACTAGAACCTCCTCCACTCTGTGGGCCCTGAGGCTTTGACCAGCTTATTTCATTCTTCTGAGCCTCCATTTCCTCATCTGTAATAGTAGGTAAAATAATGGTCCCCACCTTACACGGCTGTGAGCATTAAATGAAATAATTTATGGAAAGCACCCACACAGTGCATGATGCATAGTAAAAGCTTAATACATGCTAAATACTATTATTCTTATTACTATTATGACTACTCATCCAAAACTGCCGTGTGATGAACATTAAAATGTAAAAAGTAGGAAGTGTCTACAAGGCTAGAAAATATGTCATTATTTGAAAGAATACTTCCTGCCTTTCTTGGGCTAACAGTTTATTTTAATTCTCTGAGCTTATTGTTTACCTCTTTGCACCCAGAGTAACTATGATTGACATTAATGTTTTGGTAAATGTCCATCTCTTGTTTTCTTTTACGTTTCTTTGTTTGGTGAAGGGTTTAACTGGAACACTTCTTTCCAAGACGATTAATAGAAATGCTTTGAGTAGCATTCAATATCTCTTGGTGTAGAGAGGATAGGTATGCACTTTTTGACATAGTACTTGCAAGGAGAATCCTTTAAAGGAGCTTACCATTAAACTGCAGAATTGAAATCCTCAGTAATTAGAATACAAAGATTTAATTAACATTGCCTCAATAAGATAAATGGGTGACTTTTTGCTTACTTTCAAAATCACCCTTGCCTTTTCAAATACATTCTGGAAAAGAGCTGCGAAGGGGGAGGGATTGAACGTTGAAAATAGCCATATGATTACAAGGGAGTTTGTAGGCTGAGGCTTCTCAGAGTCCTCTCTATTGTTTGGTCTGAGGGAGAAGGACCTGCTTGTTACCTGTATATCATATTAAAATAAAAATTTTTTAAAAATCCTGGAATATGCCAAATTCTCTGTTAAGGGTCAGTGCAAACAAAATGTAGAAATAGTCCTGTGCCTTTGCTCGAAAATCTTTGTAGTTTTCTAGAACTCTGCTCTATCTTTACCTGAGGTGATAGAGGAGCTCTCTGTGATACACTAGGCATTTGGCAAACAGATGAACCATCCCTAGGTCTTCACTGTGATTTGTTGAGCTCAAATCATTTAGGAAGAATCTGCATCACCTTCAAGAGGTATTAATGCTCCCAGGCAGCTGAACTCTACTTCTGATACTTCACTGACAATCCCGTTCATGTGGAGGTGACATATGGGAGGTGGTGTGTTTAAAGCATAAGCTTTGGGGCCAGACTGTCTCAGTTTGACTCCTGCCTCCATCACCCTCTAGTTGTGTGTCTTGGGGCGAGTGAATTAATATCTCTAGGCATCAGTTTCCTCAGGATAAAAGGGGGACAATCATATCATTGACCTCTCAGGGATATTGTGAGGGAGAAAATTAAACAGTAAATAAGTGATAGGTTTAAAAGAAAAAGAAAGATACTTTTCAGGAAACTTGCATTAATTTCTGTATTGGAGGAGTAGATATTAAAGGAGGTTTTCAGCACCTGGCTTTAATTTTCAAAGTTGGGAACTCTAAAGGAAATTTATGTTTGTTGACGTTCTACTATGTACCAGTCACTGTTCAAGATCTGTTCTCTCCTTTAATCCTCACAGTGCCCCTATGCGGTAGAAAGAACTAACCCCTTTTAACAGATGAGGAAACCAAGTCCCAGAGAGGTGGGATAATTTGTTCAAAGTGACATGGGTAGTGTCAGCATGTGAACCCAGCTCTGTCTACCTCTCGAGACCGTGCCATTTTAAACATACACATGCAGACGTGTACGTGCGCACAGATAAACACATACTCTGTTTTTCTTTAAAAGCCAGGTTCAAGTGTTTTACTTCCCCATCCTAAGGAGTGCTGGTCACATGGTGTCTTTAAGAGTAGGGACCCACATAAGAAGCATCAAATATCCTGGAGCTAGAGGGGCCCTTAGAAAGCATCTAGCTCTAACCCATCATTTATAGACAGGGAAGGTGGCCAGGCTGCTTTGAATTGTAATTTTCCCAGTTCTTGGTCTATCACTCTAGTCTGTGTACACACTTTCTCTAGAACTGCCTGAGAACTAAATAAAATTCAGAGCTAACTAGTATCAGGGCATTGGCCCCATGTCTACAACTTTCTAAATCACTTGAGACCTTGAAAAACTGACTTGACCTCTCTGCAAAATAGAGATGATCCTGCTCTCTACCCTATACATGCCAAGCATTCTGTTAGTACACAGTATGTCTATAATTAAAGTAAGTCCATTATCAAAGTGAGCTATGTTATTAATAATATTATTATTTTATTATTCATGAGGCTTCTCCTGTCTTGAGTGCCCTCTTTCAGCTCCTACTCATTTTTCCGATCCATTTTATACTTCTTTCATTTGAATTTCTATGCCCTTGTTTTTTGCAATACACCATCCATCATCAAATTAAGAGAAGTTTAATTTATGCATTTTATAAATTAAACTTGCAATGTGGCTGTACTTAGGTAGAACAGGTCAATCACTACTATCAAGTCACTGGTATGATTAAAAAAAAAAAAAAAAAATCAGTAGACATTGTGTAGCTGACCATCACGATTAATTCTGTGGTCATCAGCAGGATGGGTTGAACTGATCTACCTAAGAAAAGGTCAAGATTGAGGTTATTAAAGAAAACAAACTACTGTCCTATCCCTAAATAGAATGATTTTTTTCTGTGCTACTAAAAGGCTACTAACTGCCTTTTGTCTGTTATTTTATTTTTTGAATTTGAAATAAAGTTTGAGAAATAAATAACCTAGTCCTGGACTAGGTGAAGCAGTGTGGGGTTCTGCAGAGAGTAATGGATGCAGTATTTGGAGACTAGGGTTGGGGTTCAATCTTGGTCTCTAAATATGTGGCCTCGCCTCTGAGGGCTGAGTCTCCTCCTCCATAAAATGGGAAGTTAGGTTCTAAATATTCTAGATGGTCTCTAAGGCCTTTTCCAGCTTTAAAAATTTGTGCCTCTGGATATTTCACAGGGAGGCTGTGGTAGCTTGAGTCTTTTGTGAACCCCAGAAAATTATGTTCTCAAATTGGTCCATTCCTGGGTGTGAACCTACTGTAGGTAGGACCCTTTGATTTGATTAGATTCAGTTAAGGCCCATTTGGTTAGCTTACTTAAGTAAGGGATAGCCCAGGGTGGGCCTTAATCCTTACTGGAGTCCTTTATAAACAGAATAAATATAAAGAGAAAAGGCCACAGACACAGAGAAAAACCTTCAGAGGCTGAGAGAGGGTCCCAAAGGCTGGTGGCTGGAATCGGTGGAGCACAAAGGCACAGAGAGAAGAACCCACAGAGGCTGAGAGAGAAAGCCACAGATGGAACAGCTAGAAGCTGAATGCAATGAGGCCTGAAGGAAAGGGGAGAGACGAGCGGATGCTGCCATGTGCCTCACCTTGTGCCTTGCCACATGAGAGAGGACTCCAGGACCACCAGTAGCCAGTCCTCGGGAAGAAAAGCATTGCCTAATATCTTGGTTTGGACATTTCCCCCAGCCTCAGAACTGTAAGCTTATAAGTTAATAGATCCCCATTGTAAAAGCCAACCCATTTCTGGTATATTGTCTTGGCAGCCCTTAGCAAACTAAAACAGAGGCAAACCTGCTTTGAGGCCAAGTCAGAATCTGCAGTAGATTTTGCTCCTCAGGAGTTCCTCTCAAGCATGCTTCCTGGCCATACCAAGCCACCTACCTGGATGTGAATTCATGCCAGCTGACTCTGGGATTTTGGTTTTTAATTTTTCTTTTAAAATTCTCTTTCATACTTCTAGATCCCATGCAGTCTAGCCCTGCCTTCTTTAGCGTGACTGGCCACCCCTCTGAAAAGGGCCATCCCCAGTGCACATGCCCAGTTCCTTTCAGGAGCTGAATGAGTTGTGACACCAGCTTTCATGCTTAGCTTGGAAAGCAGCTGCACCTTGGGGCTTTTCCCAGAGATGCTGGCCATGACTCCACCTTCAGCATGATGGAATTTCCCTGGCACAAAAGAGGAAGGAAAATGAGGGCCAATCAGAAGAGCTCTGTGCATAGCCTCTTCTTCTTTGCACAGCAGAGCATTTATAACACCCAAGGACACCAGAGACTTTTTTAGTCTTCATTAATTAATAATAATAACCAAAAAGAGGAAGAAAAAAAGAAAAAAAAATTAGCGAAGAGACAATCAACATTTTCTCTGAGAATAAGAAAAGCCAACACAGATATTTAAAAGTGGCCTCCAGGTCAGGATAGGAAGTAATAAACCAGGGATCAGGGCACTTGGGTTTCAGTTTGTTCCCCTGTCAATTAACTGGCTCATCTTGAACCACCTAAGAGATCTCTTAGGTTCTACCTGCCTTCACCAGGTGGTCTTCTGAAAGAAAGGACTATAAAGTGAGTTGTAAATATAATGCTTTTTTTAAAAACTCTTTAAAGAGGTTTTCTGCAAAGAAAAGATTGACACTCTAATACACTGGATTTATAATCCTAGGTTTGCACATACAAGATATTTGCCAATAATATTTTAAAATTCATATCAAATCAATTAGTTATCAAATATTCCTATTGGCTCAGCATTACAGGTGATGTTATTGTTATACTTGTATAACCTAGAGGTTGCAAACTGGCCACAAGCCATAAAAGGCCTCAGAAAGCAAATATGTTTTAATTGGCTTTCACAGTTTAAAAACATTTTTGGAACCCTTTTGGAGTGCATGCATGCTACCCTTTTTGAAATAAGTGATTACTACTTCCTGTTTTGTTGGTCTCAACTGCCTTCACTTACTGGCCCCTGAAGACATTTGAGTTTGAGATCCTTGGGTTAATCAAATGCAATGTTTCCATAACAGTCTAATAACAAAAGAGAAAAATGGAGAAGGAAGGGAGGGAGGGAAGGAGGGAGGGAGAGAAGGAAGGGAAGGATAGAAGGGAGAGAAGGAAGGGAGGAGGAAAGAAAAGGAAGAAGGGAGTGAGGGGGAAAGGGAAGGAGGAAGGGAAGGAAGACTACCAGTCTTGGAAGTA
>JAQZBX010097433.1:0-11692 GCA_029593785.1 Cabassous unicinctus
AGTTATAGACACTCTCGTTTCCTTAGTATGGTGGTTATTCATCATCACCTCTTTGTTAGTTGTCCTAGGTGAGACCAATGAACTGGAGAGTAGATTTTGCAACTATTTTGAGATACAGGGCCCAGCTGGTACAAGGAGAGCCCAAATATTTAAGTCTTTTGGACGTACACCTACCAACTCTAGTACTAATGATAGGTTCAAATAGAAGGACATAAGAGCCATATTTTTGGAAACCATAACTGAGTTCAATTCTGTCACACTGGGGGGCATAAATTCTAAAGTAGGGCCCATTAGCAAGGCACCTAACTCCTGAGCAATCTGCCTTGAGTATTGTGTCTGGATGTCTCCAGAGCCCTCAGTAGCCCCACAATTTGGGGAAGTATCTACTTTGGCAATCAATAAGATCCTGCTGAGACTTGCATAAGCATAACCTCCGGAATGACCTCCTGACACACTTTGAAGTCTTTTAGCCATATAAACTCATTTGTCTTTACCTTTTCCTCCTTTTGGTCAAGGAGATTTTCCAGTTGCATTGCTAGGTGCTGCTTGATTGTAATCACTCAGTGCCAGGGAGACATAGCCCTAGGAGTCATGTCCCATGCTGGGGGGAAGGTTATGTATCTATATGCTGAGTTTGGCTTACAGAGAGGCCACATTTGGGCAACAAGGAAGCACTCAGGAGGTAAATCTAAGGCATCCTATATTAGGCTAAGTTTCAATTTCAAGAGTTAAGTTTCATAAGCAGTCAACAGTATCAAGGGGCCATCAATGGACACTCCTCCTTCACTAATCATTGCCCCTGTACTTAGGGGATTCATGCTGTTCCATTAGAGAATGTGGCAGAGCTCCACAGGATGGGAATTCCATATTCTTTTGGTTATTGGGTGAACCTCCCCCCACTCTGACAATGCCCCAAGAATATTTGAACACATTTCTATGCCTTATATGCATGCCCAGGTGAGCTTCCTTCCATATATCCCCCATCACTGACACCCTGCACAAATGATTCTTCCCTGCCACAGTTGTAACACTTCTGTGACTCAAAACCTCTTCAAAAATGAAGCCAATAAAACAGCCAAATACAATTAATTTAAAAATGAAATAATAATGATAGTTTTAATAATAAGAAATAAAATAAAAAATAAATTTAAAAGATAAAAACAAAAAAAATTGGGAAAATAAAAACTAATGAAAGAGTATTTATATTTCTTTTTTAACATTTTGCTTTTCATCATTGTAAGATCTATTGTCCTGTATGTACAGTGACATTTTCTTCCATTTATTTCCCAAGTGTCTTGCTTTTTGCATTTTGTCTTCAAAAATGTTTTAGGTTACAGAAAAGTCACATACCAGCGGACTCTCATATACCCAACATCCTCCCCCCCTCCCCCTTACCCTATTAATAGCATTGTATATGTGAATGGTACCTTTGTTACAACTGATGTACGAATATTGAAACATGGCTACTAACCATGGCAAATGGTTTATATTATGGTTTACATTTTGGGCCATACAAGTTAAAAATTGTGAAGAAATTTAACATGGACTGCATCCATCATAGCATCATGTAGAATAGTTTCATTGTCCCCAAAATGCCCCCTGTTTCATCTATTCCACTCCTCCCACCCCTCCCCTGGGGACCCACATCAACCACCAGGCCTCACTCCTTGAAGGACAAGTTTCACAGTTACTTGCAACAATACTGAAGCCTTCACACACTTATCTTTCATCCCCTATTATGCATTGCCCAGGCTCTCAAGAGATGCCCACTCCTGTATTTGAGAACATAGAGGGTCATCCCACTCATTATGTGGAGCTCCACCCATTGATACACCACACTATGACAAGACAAACACTCCTACACTCCCTAGAAGCTTGCAAAAAGTGTACCCTGTCCCCAATGCCCCCCACATCCAACAACCTAAACCAGTAACCCTCACTTGCCACATTGTCAAAAGAGCATTCCCAAAATTGTACTTTCTACCATGTAAATGCCAATCCCCAGTGTTCAACTGCTCCTTCCCCAACCCTCCCCACAGTTCCATGGACAGTCCAACCCACCCTCACCACCCTAACCCCGTGACAAACCAGCACTGCTCAAACCCATAATATCAATGCACCACGGTCATGCCCTTCCACTACACAGCTACACACTTCCAATTAATCATAGATTTTGCCTATATGGGTGTTGGCTCAAATCCTTCTTCTCCCTTTCTATTTCCTGTAAACCTATCTTCCAGACTCTAGCTCTGTGAGTCTGCAAAATTTATTTAATTCATATCATTGAGGTCATGTGATATTTGAATTTCAATGCCTGGTTTGCTTCACTCAACATAAGATCCTCAAGATTCATCCATGTTAACCCATGGGTTAATACTGTATTCCTTCTTACAGCTGAATAATAGTCCATTTTATGTATATCCCACAAATTGTTTATCCATTCTTCTGTTAATGGGCATTTTGTGTTGATTCCAACTTTTGGCAATAGTGAATAAAGCTGCTATGAACACTGGTGTGCGTATATATGTTTAAGGCCTTTATTTCAGTTCCTCTGTGTGTATACCCAGCAGAGGGGTTGCTGGATAATATGGCAGTTCTTTAGCTAGTTTTCTGAGGATTTGCCAAACTATTCACACAAAGGCTGCACCATTCCACATTCCCACCAGCACTGGATGAGGGTTCCCTTTCCTCCACATCCTCTCCAACCCTTGTACTCATCTGTCTTATTTTAATAACCCCCAGACTTATAGGTGTAAGATGTTATCTCATTGTATTTTTTATTTGCATTTCCCTAATAGTTAGTAATGGTGATCATATTTTCATGTGCTTTTTAGCCACTTGTATTTCTTCTTTGGAGAAGTGTCTATTCAAATCAATTGCCCATTTTTTAAAATGGGTGTTTTGTCTTTATTTTTGAGGTGTAGGATTTCTTTATATATGCTGGATATTAGGACTCTACCAGCTCTATGGACACCAAATATTTTCTCCCATTGAGTAGGCTGCCTTTGCACTTTTTGACAAACTCCTTTGAGGTGCAAAATTTTCAATTTTGAGGTGATCCCATCTATCTATTTTTTTTTCTTTTTTTGTTCAAGCTTTGGGTATAAAGCTCATGAAAACATTTGTCATTACAAGATCCTGCACATGCTTCCTTACATTATCTTCCAAGGTCTTTATGGTCTTGGCTGTTATAATTAGGTCTTTGATCCATCTTGAGTTAATTTTTGTATAAGGTATGAGGTGGTGTTCCTTTCTCATTCTTTTGGATATGGATATCCAGTTTTCCAAGCACCATTGGTTGAAAAGGACATTCTCTCAGTTGAGTGGACTTGGTGGTCTTGTGGAATATCAATTGACTGTATATGGAAGGACCTAGGTCAGAACTCTCAATTCAGTTCCAGTGTTAATATGTCTCTCCTTGTGCAAATAGCATGAAGTTTTGACCACTGTAGCTTTGTAGTATGTTTCAATGTCAGGTAGTGTGACTCCTCTGATTTCATTTTTCTTTTTCAATATGTCTTTGTCTATTCAGGTTCTCTTGCCCTCCAAAATAAATTTCATAGTTAGTTTTCCCAATTTAGTAAAATAAGCTGTGGAGATTTTTATTGGGATTGCATTAAATCTGTAGATCAGCTTGTGTAGGACATCTTAATGATATTTAGTCTTCCTATCCAGGAACAGGAAATATTTTTCCATTTATGTAAGTCTTCTTTGATTTCCTTTAACAGTGCTGTATGATTTTCTGCATGTAAGTCATTTACATCTTTATTTAAATTTATTCCTAGGTATTTGATTCTTGTAGTTGCCATTGTAATTGGGATTTTTTCATGATTTCCTCCTCACATTGCTCATTATTGGTGTACAGAAATGCTCCTGATTTTTTTCACATTGATCGTATAACCTGTGACATTAGTGAACTCATTTATAAGCTCCAGAAGCTTTGTTGTAGATTTCTCAGGGCTTTCTTTGTATAGTATCATGTCATCTGCAAATAGTGAAATTTTTACTTCTTCTTTTCCAATATGGTTGTCTTTTATATCTTTTTCTGCCTAAGTATTTGAGCAAGTATTTGTGGGATTCTTTTGATCTTTACTTCTAAACAGCTTAGAGGCCAGCTCCCCTGTCCACACAGGGAAGTCAAAGCTATCAGTTCTTGCTGAAAACAGTAGGGACATTCTTACTTTACACTGTTACTTACTTAGAGCTTTCTATCTCTCAATTATCTCCTGCACACCCTGAAACTTTCTGTGCCCATGCAAATACACACTGACCTTGTGCTTTGTGAAAAGAAAATAAAACCGGTGATGGGAGTCAGCAAAGGAGGATAGCTTCTTTAGCTGTTCTCCCCCTCACATCTCTCAACTGTGGTGCTCAGAGTAATTCTTTGTGCCATTGAAGGATCTGCTAGAAAGATCCCTGCAAGACTGCAGGACAGATTCCTGCAAGTGGTGACCCTAAGGTGACATAATGGACAGGTGGCACAATCAGCATGTCAAAGGGATGAAATTTATCTGGATAACTCATCTTCCCAGGGTAAGGGAACAGTAATTTCCACTAAGGATAGTTGCCTTAGTGTCTAAATTCAGTGAAGGGAAGATTTCTAAATCTTCATGGGAATGGGACTATATACATCTTGTCCCATGGTCCCTCAGAGGAGTTCCCAGTTAAAAACCCTGTATTCACCTCCCTGCCCCCCAAAAAAGGAAGAAAGACCATTTCAATCCTCTCTTGAGTAATGGAGGAAAATCATGTTGAACCGTCTGTGCAAGGAAAGGTTAAATCACAAATACAATGTCCCACACAGGCAAAAGTGCCGAATAAGCCCCTTGTCAGTGAAATCATGCTTGTAAGAAAACATTCTGCTAACAAATTAACTAAGATAAGGAAAACATTCAGGCAGCACCTCTGCAAACCCCCTGCTGCCTGCATAATAATGTGGCTGTGGCCTGGTGGGGGCTAATAAAATAAAACCACTGGAAAATTTGGAAAACTTAGCAACACATTTTCCAGAAAAATTGTCAAATGCAGTAAAATCAAGGATGCATGTTTCTATTGATGTGTTAAAACTCATTTTGTGATTGTCTGTTTGTTCATTGTCAATGTATGTTTTGATATCTCTGCAGGGTAATATTAAAGTAATAAATGAAAATTACTAAAAGAGCTCTATTCAAATGGCCAAAAATTAAATAAGTGGTTTTTATTAATAAATAAATATACATAATAATTTAAAATAATAGAAATTGTTATAACAAAATTAAATCATTATTTTGACAAATTTGTTTGGTTTTGATGGTAATTGTGTGTTATAAGAGGCTTACTTGAAAACAGTTTCCAAAAGGATTTTGGTAACTTATGTATGTTAGAGTGTACAGAATGTGTTTTAATTATTAAGGGAAAAGAAAGTAATTTTATCCTAAGATAAAATGGCTGGTTATTAAGAAAGAGCAAACCATGGAACAAAACATGAATGAATACAGAAGGTGCAGAAAGTGCACAGAAGAGGAATTTTGTGGTCAAAATAGGGGTCTACCTATAAAGATTTGAAAACTTTAGTGTCAAATAGTATAATAATACAAAGTTAAAATTTTATTCTTTCTCAAAGTTTCTCAAGTCATTAGTCTATTTTAGCAGAAGTTTCCAAAAAATTTTTTTCTCCTGAATACAAAAAAGAAAATCTGTTTTTATCAAAATAGCTTCTTGTACTTTACATTTATCATTTCCTTGAAGAAACAAGCCTTATCACTTAAAAAAAAAATCTAGTGTTCAAACCTGCTTTCTCAAAGTCAAATCTTGAAAAGTAGCTTTTTATTTCAAACTATTGCAAAATATTTGTTCTTTCGCCTTAAAAAAATAAAGTAATCAGTTAGTTGAGTTTATTTAATATATCATAATTTAAATAAAAAGTGTTTAAAATTTTTATAAAATTAAAAGGTATTCTTTAACACTCTGTTAATTAAAGTTGTACATGTAAAAGTTCATATAAATACTTTAAAAGTGTATAAAATTCCCGAAAATTTAATAATGTTTCAGCATAATATTAAATAATAGTATAATGTTATTAAACATAACTTTAATTAGTAAAAAAAAAAAATATGGCCACAAAAAGAACCTCTCCACCTAAAAATCAAAAGGCAGATGCTTTAACTCATATTCATCTAATTTACCCCACCTCTGCTAAAGAAGCAGCTCTATAGGTGCACAAAAGAAAGCAGCCATTAGAGGCTGCCAGAAGTAATGCATAACAATAAATTATGGTCTATTAAAATAACACCACTGCAGTATGCAGCAGTCCCAAATATTATTAGTTTGCTGCAAAAGGTTAATATCCAGTTATATCACTATCACTTTCTTTTACAACTTGCTAAAGCTTTCTTTAGTACCTCCGTAATCAAGTTAAACCAGTCCACATTCCCCTGCCTATAAAAAGGCCAAACATTAACTAAGTTTAATTTCAACTCTGGGTCACAACCTCAGTTCCACTAAATGCTAAGAGCAGAACCAATGCAAATATTAAAATTACAAGTTAATGTGCTGCCTCAGAACCCAAATAAGACATAATAATTTGTTCTTGCCTATGCCTCAAACTATACAAAATAGAGAAAATGAAGTCATTTTAATCATACTACTAATCTATATAACCTCACTAATTTGTAACCTTAAAACCGTAAGAAATAAAAGTTTATTCATTAGATGTCTGCTATTTAAAAGTCTTATAATTATTTGTTGTTATATAATCTACTGTAATTATGAATTATGTATAAAATGCTTGAATACTTATCAAAACTTTAATAATACAATACATTATATACTTAAGCAATTTTATAACTTGCAAGTTACATATAAACATATATTATTTAATGTATATGTAAATCTCTTCTTTTGAGTTTGAACAATCCTAAAATTGAATGTATTAGAAAGAAATTTAGTGAGTATTATTCAAACCTAAAAATGAAACATCATGCAGGAAACTTTGTTAATCAGCAAATCAATGCCTTGATAGTCAAAAGTTTTCATACATCAGGAAAAATAATAAAAACTAAAACAGTAAGCACATCAGGAATGTTTTGAACAACAGCAACAACAACAACAAAAAAAACAGATAAATTGCATTCCAAAAAGTGTTGTGTTCCTCCCTAGAAAAGCTAGCCACTTTCTCAGGGCCTAAAGCATAAGCCTTGGAATGTACTGTCCAGAAATGTTGTGTTCCTTCCTGAAGAGGCTGGCCAATTCCTCAGGAATTAACACAGTGCTCACAAGTTAACATCTATGATATCAAATTCATTAATCATGAGCACAGTAAAAAGATTGTCCTGAGTCAAGCCAATTAAAGTCCTACCGTAAAAAAGTGTGCTCTGCACAAGTGTTTTCAATCAAAACTCTTGTATCAGCTATTAATTCACAACTTCCCAATCAAAAGCTAGATGTTGTTGAGTTTGTGTCTAAAACTGTTCTATTTATCTATCATTCTGTAACTCTGTTCAATATTAATTTAATCTTTTAATTTATTATGCTATTCTTGTTTCTCACTCTACTTATCAGTATAAACTTATTAAACTAGATGTGCATATTGACATTTATCTTGTATCCCTCTGGGACTCTGGCCAAAAGTAAACCAGGTATATCAGTATGTCCCCCAGTTTGGTGAACATGTAAATGTATGTATACATATCATAAAAGATAAAAATATAGCAGTTAAAGCCCTGTTTATAAACAATCCTTCATTTATTTTATATTATTTCAATTATTAACAGAAATTCACCAACTAAATATCAGTAAAATGTCCTGCTACAAGGAATACTCAATTGCCCCACTCTGTGTCAATATTATGTGTTTCAGGTTTTATGTCCTACTCATTCTACCTTCCCACAAGCATGTATTTATCATTACATAGATAATGTCCTCATTACAGTTCCCTCAGAAACACTTTTAACAGAACTCTATAAACATCTCCAAAATTCTCTTACTCAAAGTAGTTCCAAAAGACCCATAATAAAGTCCAATTAACTCAGCCTTAAATATATTTAAAATATCTCATGTCATCTAAAACAATAAAATAAAAAAGGGGTAGTATGGATACCTCCCCTAGAAATATGATAGCCCTAGCCCAATATACTTTAAATTTTTAAAATTGTGATAAACATGGTCTCTCAGCAGCTGAAAAACATTTCTCCATCATTGGGAAAGTCATCAAATAGGAGCTAAAATTCTTTACAAGGAAATGTTAGGAACTGTTTCTTGGAAATGACCCTATAAGCTAATAATGTGGAGACAACAGCATGGATATATTTTTACTCCAACAGGCCCCCAGTCACTACCAGCAAAGAACGTGAAGCTATACCATGGGCTGGAAAGATCACCCATTAAGCCCAATACCACAAATGGAGAAGATGATGATGGAGGAACAAAGGAACTCCGAGACACAACCATGTTGTAACATTATCCAAACTCATATCGTAACTTGGGTTAATCCATCACGCTCTCTCCCAAACTCACAACACCAAACAGAAACCCATTGCTTTGGCCATAACATCATCCCTGACCCCTGTCTCCAGGTCTCCAAAAGAAAGTAGCTTCAGAGCTCTGTGGCTTAAAAATCTTTAGTTCTTATCCCCTTTCTACCTCTCCATTTTCCCAAACTTTCCTTACTCCATGTTAACTATAAGCCTTATATTTGTGCTGTCTTAGTCTGCAAAGTGGTTGCCTTACATTTATCAAATGTAATTTCAGATCCTGCATATGTATACAACAAAAGGAGCTATGATTTGTATGCTGAGTGTGGAAGTAATGGGAAAAAATCATTTGATTTCTGTTCTGCTTTGCCTGGCTCCCAAAATAAAAAGAGCTGGTTAGCCAAAGATGGGTAAGATTCCTCAGGGAAGGAACAACCTAAGATAAACACAGTCTCTTAGGGACCAGCAAGTATTATTGAGGAAGCTTGAGGTGGCAAGCTTGCCCTATCCCTTCCAAGGAAGAAGATTTTTCCCTTTACAATTTTATTCCCACACTCAGCTAAACCAAAAATCCTCCAGATCTGCTACAACCTTGTCTCAGCACCATCCTTGCCTCTCTGTATATACTTTAAGGAAGGGGGAAATGTGGGATTCTTCTGATATTTACTTCTAACCAGTTTAGAGGCCACCTCCCCTGTCCATACAGGGAAGCCAATGGTCTCAGTTCCTGCTGCAAACAGTTGAGACATTCTTACTTTACACTATTATTTAGTTAGAGCTTCCTATCTCTCCATTATCTCCTGGGCAGCCCAAAACATTTTGAGCCCCTGCACATACACATTGACCTTGTGTTTTGTGAAAAGAAAATAAAAATTGTGATGGGATTCAGCAAAGGAGAATTTTTTTTTAGATGTTCTCCCCCTTACAGCTCTCAACCTCGGTGTTCAGAGTAATTCTTTGTGCCATTGCAGGCTCTGCTAGACAGATCCTCACAAGACTGCAGGATGGATTTCTGCAAGTGCTTCTAACACAATGTTAAATAGAATCAGTGACAATGGACATCCTTGTCTTGTTCCAGATCTTAGAGGGAAAGATTTTAGGATTTCACCATTTTATATGATTTGGCTGTGGGTTTTATGTATGTACCCTTTATCATGTTGAGGAAGCTTCCTTCAATTGCTATCTTTTGTAGTGCTTTTATCAGGAAAGTGTGCTTTAGTCAGTCAAATGCTTTTTCTGCATCTATAAAGATGATCATGGTTTTGTTTTCTTTCTATCTGTTTATGTGGAGTATTACATTGATTGATATTCTTATGTTGAAACATCCTTGCCTACCAGGGATGAAACCCACTTGATCATGGTGTATAATTCATTTGATGTGTTGTTGAATAAGATTAGCAAATATTTTGTTTAGGATTTTAGCATCTAGGTTCATCAGAGAGATTGGTCTATACTTTTCCTTTCTCATGGCACTTTTGTTTGACTTTGGTATTAGGGTGATGTTGGCAACATGGAATGAGTTAGACAATATTCCCTCCATTTGTACTTTTTGAAAGAGTTTAAACAGGATTGGTGTTAGTACTTTCCAGGATGTTTGAAAGAGTTAAACTGTGAAGCCATCTGTTCCTTGCCTCTTTTTAGTTGGGAGGTTACTGATGACTAAATTTATCTCATTACTTGTGATTGGTCTGTTCAGTTTATAAGTTTCTTCTTTCATCAATTTAGGATGCTTGTGTTTTTATAGGAATTTTTCCATTTCCTCTAAATTATCCATCTTGTTGGCATACAATTTTTCAAAGTATCTGTTTATGATACTCTTTATTTCACTGTGTTCAGTGATGATATCCCTTTCCTAGTTTCTTATTTTGTGTATTTGCATCATGTCTCTTTTTTTCATTGTTAGTCTAGCTAAGGGTTTGTCAATGTTATTGGTCATCTTAAAAATGAGCTTTTGGTTTTGTTTATTTTTTCTAGTGCTTTCTTATTTTCAATTTCATTTAGTTCTTCTCTAATATTTGTTAATTCTTTCTTTCTACTTACATTGGTGTTAGTTTGTTGTTCGTTTTCTAATTCCAACAGGTGAGCAGTTAGGTCTTTGATTTTAGCTGTTTCTTCTCTTTTAATATAGGCCTTTATGACTATGAATTTCCCTATCACAACAGCTTTTGCTGCATTCCATAAGTTTTGATACATTGTGTGTTCATTTTCATTCCTTTCAAGATAGTTACTGATTTCTTTGCAATTTCCTCCTTGACCCACAATTTGCCGAAGAATGTGATGTTTAACTTCCATATCTTTGTGCCTAATCTGGTTCTCTGCCCCTTATTGATTTCCAGCTTCATTCCATTGTGGTTAGAGAAATTACTTTGTATAATTTCAATCTTTCTGAATTCATTTCGCGTTCTTCTGTGGCCTAGCATGTCATCTATCCTGGAGAATGATCCATGTGTACTTGGGAAGAATGTATATCCTGTTGTATTTGGTATAATGTTTTGTATATGTCTATTAAGTCCAGATCCTCTATTGTATTATTCAAGGTCTTTGTTTCTTTACTTATTCTCTATGGAGATGTTCTGTTTAATGGTGATAATGGTGTATTAACTTCCCCAAGTTTCATTGTGGAGGTATCTATTTCTCCACTATTTTTTTTCAGTGTTTGCCTTATGTATTTTGAGGCACCCTGGTTAGATGCATAAATATTTATGATTGTTCTTTCTTCTTGATATTTTTCTCCTTTTATTGATACATATTAGAATATATCAATATTGATATATCTTAGAATAGTTTTGCATTTCGAGTCTATTTGGTCCAATATTAATGTAGCTACTCCTGCCATTTTTTTGGTTATTGGTTGTATGTAAAATTGTTTTCCAATCATACACTGCCAGCCTGCTTGCACCTCTTAGTCTAAGGTGGGTTTCTTCCTCACAGCATATGGATGAGTCATATTTCCTTGTCCAGTCTACCAATTTGTGTCTCTTGACTTGTGAGCTTAATCCATTAACATTCAATTTTATTATTGTCAAGGAATTACTTACTTTAGTCATATTTTCTTTAGGTTTATGTATTTCATGTGTTGTTTTTATTTCTTCTTTTATCTTTTTCTTGTTCTTACACTCTCTTTTAACTCTCTCTTTCCTGTTTTTACCATTTGACTTGCAGAACTCCATTTAGTATTTCTTAAAGTATAAGTTTCTTATTGATATACTTTCTTAATTTATGTTTATCTGTGTGTATTTTGA
>JAQZBX010097434.1:0-11691 GCA_029593785.1 Cabassous unicinctus
TGACACATTAGAAAGACTCAGATGACCCATAAAAGCTATCATAGCCACAGTTTTGTTTTATTACAGTGAAAGGACATATAATAATATCAGCAAAGATCAAAGGCACATAGTATCAAAGGAATCCAGGAGAAAATAGACAGGCACAAATTTCATCTTGTCATCTCCTTGTGGAATTATATACTGTTTAATTCTCCCTAGATCGATGTGTGACAACATGTGCAATGTCTTTCTAACCAGGGAATCTCACTTGACCATTGGTGTCCAAGGTTGTTATTGGGGGTCATCAGGTCTTCGCGCAGCACTCATGTAACTGAGCTCAGCTACCCAGAGCCCAGACCAGCCCCCCAGAGATCAAGCTGATACAACATAGCCCAAAACCCAATACATACTAAAACAAGCAAATCACCATAAATTATTGTTAGCATGAATTATCTAGCATGGGCCAATATCTTTGGTTTACAAAGATATTCTTATCAAGCAGAATATTCCAAGGGCTCGAAGTTTTCTCCAAGCTACTTAGGAAGACCTGTGTACTGTGCAGGTTTCACACAACTCAGGCCTGCTGAATTAACCCTTTACTGTACAGTGACATAGTTTTACTGTAATTGAGATAAACTCTTTGTGCAGTCAGAAGTTTGGGGAGAGCAAGGGGACTTTTATTTTCCTAATAACTACTATGAATTTAGCTTCTTTAAAGACCCTTTTCAATCTCTTCAATAACACCAAGAAGTATCTATATTTTTTTAAATTTTGCATTCATAAATAAGGGTTAAAGAAAGAAGCTTTCTCAATATGGAAAAGTGCATATATGAAAAACCCGCAGCTAGCATTGTACTCAATAGTGAAAGAGGGAAAGCTTTACTGCTGAGATCAGGAACAAGACAAGGATGCCCACTGTCACCATTATTATTCAATATTGTCCTAGAGGTTCTAGCTAAAGCAATTAGGCTAGATAAGAAATAAAATGCACCAAAAGAGGAAAGAAAGAAGGAACACTTTCATTGTTTGCTGATGATATGATCCTATATCAGATAATCCCAAAAAATACACAACAAAGCTACTAGAATTAATGGACCAGTTCAGCAAAGTGGTGGAATACAAGATTAATACATAAAAATAATAGCATTTCTTTATACTACTGATGTGCAATCTGAGGAAGAAATCATAAAAAATTCCATTGATATAGCAATTAAAACAATCAAATATTAAGGAACAAACAACCAAGGACATAAAGAATCTGTATTCAGAAAACTACAAACATTGAAAAAGAAACCAAAGAAGACAAATAAATGGAAGGGCATTCTGTGTTCATGAAGTGGAAGACTAAATATTATTAAGATGCCAATTCTACCCAAATTGATTTACAGATTCAATGCAATACCAATAAAATTCCCAACAGCTTTTTTTTTTTTTTTTTTACAGAAATTGAAAAGCCAATAATCAAATTTCTTTGGAATGGTAAAGGGCCCCAAATAGTCAAAAATGTCTTAAAAAAGAAAGACGTTAGAGTACTTCCTGAATTTATGGCATATTACTTCAGTATAGTGTTAAAAGAAGCATGATACTGGCCTAAAGATATACAGATTGACCAATGGAGCTGATGACAACTCAGAAATTGAGCCTCACCTCTACATCAAGCCATTTTTGACAAGGCTGTTAAGCCAACTCAACTGGGCCAGAACAGTCTGGGTAGCCATAACCAAAACAAAGAAAGAAGACCCCTATCTCATACCTTATACAAAAATTAATTCAAAATTGGTCAAGGACCTAAATATAAAAGCAACAACAATAAAACTCCTAGGAGAAAATGTAGGAAAACATCCCTAAGATCTTGTGGTAAGTGGTAGTTTCTTAAAACTTACACCCAAAGCATGGATGAGCAACAAAAGAAAATAATAAATGGGACCTCCTCAAAATTAAATACTTTTCCAGCTCAAAGGACATTGTCAAAAGTTTGAAAATACAGCCAACTAAATGGGAGAAAATATTTGGCAATCACGTATCTAATAAGTGTTTTATATCCATGATATGTAAAGAAATCATACAATTCAACAATCAAAAGACAAACTCCAAATATAAAATGGGCAAAAGACTAGAAAAGACAATTCTCCAAAGAAGAAATACAAATGTCGAAGAAACACATGAAAAAATGTTCAACATCACTAGTGATTAGGGAAATGTAAATCAAAACTACAATGATATATCATTTCAAACCTGTTAGATTGGCCATTATTAGAAAGTTGGAAAACTGTAAATGTTAGAGAGGATGTGGAGAGATAGGAACGCTTATTCACTGTTGGTTGGAATGTATATTGGTACTGTTTTGGAGTTTCCAAGGAAGTTGAATATAGATTTGCCATGGGGTCCTGCAATACCATATTGTTATGTATATACCCAGAAGAACTGAAAGGAGAGACATGAACAGACATCTTCGCATTGATGTTCATAAAAGTTGGAAACAACCTTGGTGTCCATCAACTGATGAATGGATAAACAAATTGTGGGATATATCGACAATAGAATGTTATGCAGCAGTAATAAGAAATGAAGTCCTGAAGCACATGACAACGTGGATGATTCTGCAGGACATTATGTTGAAAGAAGCAATCCAGACACAAAGGGACAAATACTGTATGATTGTGCTATCATGAACTAAATATATTATGGAAACTCATGGAATTAATAATTAGAATATAGGTCACCAGAAAACAGAAGCATTGTAGAGAATGGGAAACTGATGGTTAGTCTGTACAGAATTGGTTAAAAGGTTGTTTTAAGTCTTTGAAAATAAATGGAAATGGTGAGAACTAGCATATAGGTATGACAGTGTTTGATAGGGAAAGCCTAAGGACATTTATATTACTAGAAGGAAAGCTAAAAAATATAACAGGGTACTGTATAACATAGTGAGGCCTCATGTAAAATACAAATATGGGTGATATTGCATATATAAGACTGCTTTTACGAAATATAAATATCAATATACTAGAGAGAAGGAAACAGAATAGCAATGATGTACGGCAGGAGCAGCATAGAGAGATTGAGAGTTGATGAGTTTTGTTTATTTCTTCGGTTGGTTGGTTTTAGTCTTTTGGTATTATTGGTATTATTATTATTATTACTGGAATAATGAAAATGCTCTAAAATGACTGGAGGATGAATGCATTACTTTGTGCTTATATGGAATAGCATTGATTGTATATTTTGGATGGATTTACATTTTAGTAATATGTACCAATTAAATTGATTTGTTAAAAAGACATTTAAACCTTCAAAAAAGTAAATAGTAAATGTGTTGCAAAAATGTAATGTTAATTAATAAGAAAAATGTCTTAGAAAATAATATTATTAATAAAATTTACAAAAAAATTTTTTAAAGAAAAAAAAATTCTGTAGCATATTGGTGCTCACTTGCCACAAGCCTTGTTCTGGCTTGTGTCTTATCCTTTTGTTTTAAATAACTTCTGCATTTTATCAATGGACTGCATCTCAATTTCTTTTGCATATAAGGCCTCCAGTCATATGGATTAAGACCCACTATGATTCAATTCGGCCTAATCGTAATAGGACATTCAAAGATCCTATTCACAAATGAGTTCACACCTTAACCAATAATAACATCTCCCAAGGTCCTATTTACAAAAGGGTTCACACTTGCCAGAAGGCAAATTATGACTTCAGCATAGGTATATGGGGCACCTAATCCAATCCCCAGAATCATAACCAGCCCGGAATTAAAGAGAGAGAGATGGGACAAAATGAAAGGAAAATGAGGTCAAGGGAGGACCATGGAAGCAGAGGTCAGGGAAAAACAGATTTCCTTGAATCTAGAGAGAAGACCTTCCATGCAGCAGGTAGATAAGCCAGGGCTTGTGCTCCAGTGTGTGGAAAGGCAGGTCTTCTGGCCAGTCTCTTGGAGACAGTGGGGCATATGCCCCAGTGTTTGAAATAAGCATGGTCACTGCTCCAGTGCTTGGGAAATGTGGGGCTGCTGCTCCAATAGGCTCAAAAGAGAAAGCAAAAAAAACAAAGATAAACCTCAGACACTGGAAAAGAATGGATTTAGCCCTGTTGGGTTTTGTACTTGCTTGGGCTTCATGACATCAGTTTCCTTCCAATGTCTTCCTTCAGAAATGGAAATGTCCATTCTACACCTGTCCTACCATTGCATTTTAGAAGTAGATAGCTTCCAAGAAACATAGGATACAGTCCATGCAGAGAAACAATGGTAAACATTGATAGCAGAATTCTAACTGGGATTGAAATAAAGCAGGGGTTCTTATCCTTTTTCTGTTCCATGGACCCCTTTGCCAGTCAGGTGAAAACCATGGACCCATTACTAAGTCCATACTACACTGTGTTTTATTTGATAAATATATCACACCCACACCAACACATTCCCACAAGAATAATGTGATTTTTTAATTTAAATTCAAGCTCACTGTCTCTTTGTTAAGAATCCCTGATATAAAGGCAGTGGCCACAAGAGGTTCTGAGGAAAGGGAGACGGAAGGATAGATATAATATGAAGGAATTGTCCTGTATGACACTGCAATGACAGATACAGGCTATTATACATTTTGTCATAACCTATAAAATTGTGTGGGGCAGAGTGTAAGCTATAATGTAAAATATAGTCCACGGTTAGTAGCAATGCTTCAGTATGTGTTCATCAACTGTAACAAATATACCACACTAATGAAAGATGATGTTAATGTGGGAAAGTGGGGGAGGGGCGGGGAGGGGCATATAAGAATCCCCTATATTTTTTATATAATAATTATGTAATCTAAATGTTCTTTAAAATTAAATATGTATATAGAATTACATTTGAAGGAGTAGATGTGGCTCATGCAGTTGAACGCCTGCTTCCCACATGGGAGGTCCTGGGTTCAGTTCCCAGTACCTCCTAAAAACAAAACAGGGAATAGACGTAGCTCCGACAATTGGGTGCCCACCTTCCAAGTGGGAGGTTCTGGGTTCAGTTCCCAGGGCCTCCTAAAGAAGACAAGCAGACACAAGGAGCAGACAAAGCAAGTAGACACAGTGAGCAGAGAATGAGCAGACAGACACGTGAACCATCTCAGAGACAGGCGGAGAACAAGCAAATGAACTGAAAAACCAACTCAGGGGACCTGATGTGGCTCAGTGGTAGAACACTGGCTTCCCATATACGAAATCTCGAGTTCAATCCCCAGTCCCTGTACCTCAAAAAAGAAATTTAATTGGTTACAAATAACTTACAAAAAATGAAGGTAAATTGAAGAATAATGAAGTCACACAAAATTGGGAATACTTCATCATGACAAGATCCATAGTATAAAAATGCTAAATGAAATCTTTGAGGGAAACATATAATGATGGTTTTGAAAATATGGACTTACACAAAGGAATGAAAAGCACCAGAAATGGTAACAATATCCATAAATATATGACAGTTTTTTTTCTTCATGTATATTTAAAGTGATATATTATCACATGAATTCATACTGAAAGGAGCTAAATATGTATAATATAAGCCCTAAATCAAAAATCAACTTTAGAAAATTATATATATATATGCCAGTAAGAGGATAATCCAAATGAAGCCTGAAAAAGAGGAAACAGAAACAAAGAATAGAGGGAACAAAAAGAAAATAAAACACAGTATAATATATTTCTCACTTAAAAACATCAATAATTACAATTAATTTAAATAATAAAACCCAACAATTAAAAGGCAGAGAATCTGTGATAGGATTACAAAGTAACCCTTATTCTATGCTACCTTCAAGAAATTCACTTTAATATAAAGTCCCAAATAGGTTAAAAATAAAAGGATATGTGAAGATATATATGGTAACACAAACTTTTAAGAGGTGTATTGGTTATATTAATAACTGAAAATGTAGACATTGGAGCAAACACCAAACATAAAGGGTGTTTCTATATATTGATAAAAGAGTCAATTAATGAAGATGACATAAAAGTACATAACACTAAAACAAGAAAAAAAGCAGAAGAGCTTCAAAATACATAAAGCAAACTGATAGAATTGCTAGGAGAAACAGACATATGAAGAATTAGACCCTGAGATTTCAATATCCCTCTATTCTTCTGATACCTGAGGTCAAAGAACATATTCTGTAGAGTTTCAACATTTTGAACTTTGCGCAGATTTCCTTATGGCCCAGAATATGGTATAATTTAGTAAATTATCAATGTTTATATGGAAAGAAAACGTATTTTGGACATTTAGGGTAGAATGTGATATTGTCAATTTGGACAAATTAGTAAATTACATACTCAAATCTTATATTAATCCTTACTTTTTATGATGTTCTATGAGTTGTAGTGAGCCATATCTTAAACTGTTTAAATAGGATGGTATTTTATGATTTCCCCACTATATTTTAATAATTGCTGTATATATTGCCATGCTATATAATTATGTGTGTACAGTGTTATGCCACTTCATTTTGAATAAAAATTCCAAAATGAGCTTTCTAAATTCTAAAGGAAATAATCACAATTTTCTTTAAGGCATTGGTGTCCAAATAAAATTTTATGTTATATGATTGTTTTCACATTACCAGCTACTATATATATATTTGGTACCTGCTCATGTCCTTTTTTTTATTAGAGAAGTTGTAGGTCTACAGAAAAAAACATGTAGAAAATATAGAATTCACATATACCCCCCTATTATATACACTGGCATTACTGTTGTACCTATGTTACAACACATGAAAATATATTATAATAATTATACTACTAACTATAGTCCATAGTTTACATTGGGATTCACTGTCACACAGCGCTATATTGTTGTTTTTTTATATTTATTCTAGTAATATTTATATCACCTGAAATTTTCCATTTTTACCACAATACATTTCTACAATTACTGATAGATAGATAATGTATAAATGTTCATTCATATATAATGGAACATACTCTGCATGACTTTAATTCAAATGGTATATAGTAAAGAAGTGTGCAGATGATATCATAATTTGCAAATATTATGATGAACTAGCTAGCAATATATCAGTGCCCTATGATAAATTCAGTCTTGGAAGTAGCAGAAGAGCTGGTCCTGATTTTAGTGAGTGACAATCATGGCCCCAATTTTAAAAATTGAACTGTAATATCTCAGTGATTTTAGGTAAAAAATAAATATGTTTTGGAAATTTATTTATGAAATATGGCAAAACATTTGTCAGCCATTACAGAGTTCTGCTCCTAATTCAAGTGTTACTCTAGGGGTTACTGGCCCTAATATATGAGACACATATAAATACACACAATATAAATACATAATTTCACTGTTTCATCATCTTAACACATCATGAGGTGGAAATAGGAAATATTTACCTCACTTTGGTATTTTTTTATGGAAAACTTAAAACCTGCCAACAAAGTTTTAATCTTAAACTTTCTAAACATCTTACTGATAAATAATTTTGTAAATATTTTCTTTATCTTGAGCAAAAGTAATTCTTATTCAAAATTTGTTCTTCCACATGAGGAAATACAGCGAAATGTCTTAGACTTTAGTTACCAACCACACCTTCCTCAGATGCATTTTATTCAGACTAAAATCTTAAATATAATTTTATTTTAACTAAATGATGAATGAAGGATACTCTTTAATTTTATAAGTGCACAAAAAGATGAAAGAAAGTGAATATATAGTTTGTATTTTTTAGGACTCTCTAAATTTAAAGAAGGATAAATGGAAACAATTACTTGGCAAAAGACACACATTTTTGCAGTGGTGTGTCAGGTACCAGAGAATGTTCAATTTTTGAAGGGGAAATCTCAAAAGTAATATACAATTATGTTACTACTATGCTGACATATAATGCAATGACTGTCCCTGAAAATTCATGCCATGTCTCTTAATGTCTTAAATAGGCACAAAGTTTAATTTTGAGGCATTTTCAACTCATCTCATTAAAATAAGTTTCTTGAAATAATTATCCTATTGTTTTCCTGAATAAAACATTCTCCTCATAACTTTCTTCACAGCCTCCTTTATATGCTTGTTTCTAAGACTATAGATTATAGGATTCAAGAAAGGAGGGACTCTAGAATAGAACACAGAGGCGATTATGTCCTGAATTGTGGGTGAGCTGGAGGTTGGCTTCACATACACAGCAGCACCTGAGCTGAGATAGATGGTTGCCATGAGGATGTGAGGGACACAGGTGGAAAAGACCTTTCTTCATTCTCCTATTCTAGGAAACTTGAGCACAGGAGAAATATGAGACAATAAGACATGGTGATGCAGGCAAAGCAGCCACCACCCATAAGCACTGCAGAGACAAGAATGAAAATGTCATTGCTTGAGATCGCAGAGCATGAGAGCTTCAACAGAGAGGGTGTATCACAGAAGAACTGATGGACCATGTTGGACTGACAGAAGGTCAGCTGGAATATGTTGCTAGTGTAGAATCCTGCAAAGACCACACCACTGAGTAAGGTGGCCAGTGTCATCTGGACACAGACCCGAGGGTTCATAACAGGGTAGTGGAGGGGCTGGCAGGTGGCCACATAGCGGCCATGGGCCATGAGGCAAGGAACAGAAGCTCTATTGTAGCAAAGAAAAACAAGGAAGATCTGAGCTGCACATCCAGCCATGGAGATAGCTCTGATGTCAAGCAGGAAGATGATACATGCTTTGGGAAACATGGCAGAAATGTAGGACATGTCTAAGACAGACAGATTCCTAAGGAAGGAATCATACATGGGGGTATGAAGACTCTGGTTGAGGGTGGTTATTGTGACAATGAGAAAATTCCCTGTCAGAATTGCCAAGTACAGCGGTAGGAACAGCATGGCATGTAAGACTCTATACTTCCACACATCAGAAAATCTTGTGAGCAGGAATTCAGTCATGGTGGTGGAATTGGGCATTTTTAGGTAATTTGCAATGGATGTGGAGAACTGAAGGCAAATGATCCCTAAAAACATAGAAAATTTATGGGAGGAAAAATATTAGCATATGTACATTTATAGACTCATGTTTACCTGATTTCCTTCTCTGTATTATTTGGTAGTAGAACATAACTTAATATTGCCTTATCATTCTTTAGTCTTCCTGTCTCCTAACTTATTTTCTGGAGTGTGCTATTAGTAAAATGTAAATTTTAAGTACTTTTATCAATGTGTGCATACATTTCTATCATTTAGTAACTATAAAATAAGTATATTGGAGTTCAAGGTTTGCCTATAGAATTTATTGAGTTTATTTATAGTTTATTGCATATAGCTAATTTCTATACATAAGATTCTTGAGAAATATTCTCAAAATGTTAGAACTTTTCATTAGTTCATGATCAAACAGAATATGAACAATGAAAGGAGGTTATTATTTTATCACCAATAAATTTTAGATTTCTACCTTGAATTTCCACCTGGCAGTGTAGGAGAGTTGAAACGTATGGCCTTCAGGGAAAGATATGTTTGGATCCCACTGGAGAGACTCTCAAACATCTCTTAACCTAAATTTCCTTATCTATAAAATATGTGTTAATACCTTCTTTATAAATTTAACATTTGTAAAACTCTTCAAATGGAAAGCATTCAAAATTGTAGCTATGTTGAAACATGTATAAATAAAAACTATAAATCACTGATAACATGATTAAGCAAATGTCTTTACAGCATTTACATTAATTTCATTTTATGTCTACAGAGTGCTATTGTTTTTATCATGGAAATGAAAAAGGAAAAGGAAAACCCAATGCATTATTTTTACTATGATTTTTTGTTTTGTTCTACATAATATGACAATATCAAATCTGTATTAAAAGTATTGAATCATTTTTGAACAATTGACACCATTTCCTTACCTGTGGACTGCAGGTTTCAGGGAGTTTCCCTGTTCAACAAGCATTTCCTGGGATACTCTGGATAGAGTATGACATGGATGAGCTCCTCCCTAAAAGTGTAAGTGCAAATTATACATTGCATTGTCTGCAAAGACTTGAGAGATGTATTTTTCAACCTGAAGAACTGGAAGACATATTTTTTGCATTAATATAATCTTCATTAATTTATTCGTTTACATATCCACTTAATTTTCATTTATTTATAATTAAACCAATCTTTGAAAATATTTTTGGGTGAGTTATGTGCGAACACTGGTCTGGAAGATGGAGGATGAATAATGATCAAATGCTTACATGTACTTTCTTGAGATATTATGACAAAAGTCTAAGAATTACACCTGAAACATAAGTGATTATGTTCACATTTTACTTTATGTCAGAGATTCATTGATTAATTTTGAATAGGTGGAAAAATGTTTGGTATAAGTTGACAAAGATAAAATAATACAGAAACATTCATGAAATTATTAAATAGCAATACTATGCATAAAATATTATTTCCACTTAGTAGACAAACACAAACCCCATCACTAAATTTATCTAATTATACATTGAAATTATTCTGCATACTGAATCTCTGGGCAGAACGCAGTCACCCCCATGTCCCTTCTGCATTGCTGGCATAGGCACCATCCATTTCTGTCATATGGTCACTTTTCACTTCCATGACAATTCTCCTAAAGTTTCTGGAATAAATTATTTTAATTTAGTACACTTAAAAGAAGACGTTGATCTTATTATATAAATACCTTCCCTATCTATATTTTCTATTCTAATCCTATTAGTAATGCCTGTCAATAAATAAGTGAACAGTGCAGGAAAGAAGAATGGGCAATTCATGGAATAAGGTAAAGGAGAAGGGAAAAATAAAACAAAAGAAAACCACAAAAATACTCACGAGATAATTCATCCTCTTATGCTGGATATGGAAGTTAGGACTTCTGGAACAGGTCCAAATCTATTTCAGGTGCAGGCAAGCACAAGTGGGCCAATTTATCTGAAATACAGATATTTTGAGAATAATAATTCTGTTTTATATCAACTGTCTCTGTATTCAGTTCCATATGTCATTAGGGAAATTCCATGGGAGCAGAATCCTTGGCATCATTATTGGCATTGCCAGAGGTAATTTGTGGATCATAATTAACTCTAGATAATGAGAGACTAGGACATAAATAAAATATGGGCATGAACACAACTTTTGTATATCAAGAAATATTATTATATTTGAATCTATAAAATGGTGAATATTAATGAGGCAATAATTTAAACAGAAATAAAAGTACAATTCTTCTAATATTATGATGAGTCCTATAGTGTTTTATATACTGACTGAATTGTATTTACAACTCCAACTATAATTTTGGATCTTTAAAAAATTCTCTTTTGCTTGTCTATTTATTCCATATACTTTTAAGAAACATTACTAGACACATACAAATTTGGAATTGTTAGGTGTTACTATTGAAATGAACCATTTGTCATGATGCAAAATCACTCAACATTTTATTATACTTCTTGCCTTAAGGTCAACATTTACTGAAAAGGATATGGCCCTTCAGCCACCAGATATCTTTTGGTTTGTTTTTTCATTATTTATATTTTTTCCATCTCTTTTACATTTAATTCCATCATATATGTGCCTTTCATTTTAAATATAATTTCTTATCCACAATATAGGTTTAGATTGTGTATTTTTTAACCTCTCTGCTAATCCTTGTCTTTAAGTTGAATTGCTTAGGTTATTTATTTTAAATATAATTTCTGATTCAGGCTGGGTTACTCTTTGCTTTCATGTTTTTTTGTATGTTTT
>JAQZBX010097435.1:0-11689 GCA_029593785.1 Cabassous unicinctus
ATATTCTTACAGACCAAATACCTTCATGGGAAAAATGATATCCTAGTCTAATTTTTTTAAAGGAACTACTATGAAACAGAGAAACTTTTTAGGATATTCATGCCTATGTAATTACTAGGCTTTTTTCCCCTACAATCTCTAGTTTTTTCCATACCATTTACAAAGATTTTCATTCAAACTATGTATAAAAAGAGGTTAAAAAAAACAACTTTCAGTCATAAAGAACTAACTTTAATTTTGCCTTATTTGGCCTAACATAGTACCACTGGAAGTTCTTGTCAACACTGAAATATAAACCTTGCTTTGGATTTGTTTCCCTTCCAACCTGAATTATAAATACCTTAAGAATACAAATTAGGTTTTCAACCATACTTAAGATGATATTCTGTGTATTTGTGTGTGTATATCTTGAAAATTGACTAATTGAGTTCATAATTTCACATATTAAAATAAATGGAACATATTCCAATAGGCTTAGAATTAATATTATATGAATCCCACAGAATTTGTGGACAATTAATCTGACCTCTTCCTATAGAGAAAGGGATGAAATTGTCACTTGTGAAACTTACTATTTCTATGTATTAAGCCATATGAATGTCTTTGATGAGTAGAAACTACATTTAGAGATAAAACCAATTGAAAAGAATGCTTTAAGGTCATCAGGCATGATTACATTCTGTTCAACACTATAAAATGCAGTCGAGTGTAAATGATTATTGAGCAAATTATGAATGATTCATTCACGGCAGGTTTTTCATTAGAAGGTAGTATCTCCTTTCCCATAATGTCAACATTATGATCCAGGATGCCATTTATTAGAATTTATGCTATTAAACAAGGTATGAAAAGAGAATCTTCTTAAGTGTTCCACATCATTTAAATTAGCCTCCACCTAAAAACGAACACCCGCTGTGGTCCAAGGCAGATGGGGAGGGCACAGGATACCTGTAATATGATTTGAAAGAGTATGTTTTTATGTATGTGTGTGAGTGCGTGCACAATTTTCACCACTGCTCTTTGTTCCATGCCAGAAATTCAACATAAATACTTATTTCTTTTAACTTTAAAAATACTCCAGGATGCGTAACAAAGTAGATTTTGGATATTTTCAAAGTGTTAGCTGAGGGAAGGCATTGAGAGAAGGAAAGTCAAGGATTTTTGTAAAGAAGATTGTCCAAATCAGGGGCCTTGGGTGGCCAGGCGGCGCATGGGAAAAAAAAACAGCTGGCAAGAGCCCCAGGAAGGTCAGGGCAGCTTCTAGAAACAGATAGAAGAGGAAGTTGGAAGCAGATCGCCTACTTCCCCACTACAATTGTAGGTAAACTTGAAAAGGCAAAAAAATCCTTTGGCATTCCATGTATCAATAACTCCAGCTAAGTAGCTTTATGAGAGTAATCTATTTTGGAGTTTGAGATACACATACTTTCCACAGCCCTTTTTTGCCACTGAGAATTAAGAGATGCTATAATTTCCTTTGCTGTACAAAACCTGCTTCACAGTTTACAGGGTCACTGCTCGTTCTTCATATTTTAAAAGGTAGAAATAGGAATTGAAAATTAAGAACCCCTCCTTTGTAGATGAAATTTGCCCTTCAGTCAATTTCATGACTGACACATTACCCATGGGCAAGAGTTACAGAGCCATAATCCTTAAGAGAATAATCACCAAGTATTTCAATTAACTTGATTTAGCAGGCTTTTAATCAATTCCAAGGGCTACAATTTGATTAATCAACTACAGGTCAAATAAGGCTCTGATAGCATATGACATATTCTTATTTAATTGGATCCACTGAGCAATCCATTGAAGATAGCATGTAAAGGATTCCTACTTGGGTGCTCCAAACCTCATTTTCTTAGTGCCAGATGTGGGCTTCCATTTTTAGCAAGTTTCTGCATCATGATTCTGGCATCAAGCAACCTAATGGTGCAGCTCTCTAGGAAAGGGATTCTATCATGAACATAAGAAAAAGAAGAAAAAGAAGGTGCTTGAGCCCTTGCCTCACTGGTTCTTTCTGTCAGATCCTCTTCAATCTGATAAAATCAAATCAGATAAGCATGGACTGTGTCTGAAGGAAGGGGAGAAAAGGGTGTTCATTAGTTCGTATGTTTATTAACAAATGTACATTGAGCATGTACCATGTATCAGGCAGTACTTTAAGTCACTAGGGATTCAGAGATGAACAAAAAGTCCGGTGCAAGGTGCTCACAATCTAGCCAAGCAGAGATTAGGAACTATAAAACAGCAATACATCATCACTGAAATTGCAGAGATATGCCCAAAGTGTTGCAGGAGTTTAGAGAGGTATATAAACTTGCCAGTCTTGAGAAAATAAGGGTGTTTTAAGTGATGTGATGCCATTGAAATGTGGGAAAGCATTAGAATATAAATATCGCATCACACTTCAAGGATCAAAGAGTCACCAATTAAGGGGGCACTATTTTTACTGCATATATTGGGAAGGCATCAATGGACTTTAAGGAACAAAGTGACAGTGTCCATCTAAAGTTCATCAGATAACAGGCTAGAAGGCAGAGTTTCAGCTCAGTGAAGTATGTTTTATCAAACTGTGTAGGATAATTTCTGAGCAACACATGAAAATTGAAAGCATTGTGGACAAGCAGCTGTAATTCACAATGACATAAAAAAAAAACCTACTTTATATCATAAATACAAAGCAGCCAAGGGAAAGGTATCTTAGATTGGAAAGGGAGAGAAAGTGGGGCTTAAAATATGTGCTGAATTTAAAATCTCTTTATGCTGTCATGTCAATGGTTTTGCAGCAAGGAATTCTGGTAAATGATGTCACTTTACGCAAGTTAGATTCCAGATGAGTTGCCCAGCAGTTTAATTGAAGCTGGCCATCTAGCAAGCTTAGTCCTTTACCGAGGGGTTGATATAGCACAGACCATCCCCTCACTTAGGGTGTGGGAATTATACCAAAGATAAAGCTGAGCTGAGAGAAAGCCCTAAGCATCTCCAAGGGAAGTGCTTCCTCAACGGGTAGGGAATGTTGGTATGAGGCTGTGGACAATGTCCCTAAAAAGGTCATCCAACACCTCCAAATCCTGCCCCTACCCCACCAAAAGCAGCTCTTCAGATTGCATCAGATCTCTCTGATTTCTCTCTCCACTGCAGCTGGATCCATTCACAAACCAAATGGATCTGCCTGACAAAAGACTCAGGAAGGAATCCCAACACAGCCTCCATCCTCTCTGTACCCAGAGCTGACAGATGAGGGACTGGAGTAAAAGGAAATAATTAAGGGCCATTCTCCTCTATTCATGGAGCAGAAACATACACTGAGTCAATGCTTCAGTTTCATTCCTGTGCAAACGATAAACATTCACTTCATGACAGGATAACTCCTAAGGGTGATGAACCATACTTATGCTTCACTTTGCTGTTGACAATGATTTTGTATGCTCACAATTTTGGCATCCAATGATCGAAATCAAGTGTTCTTGAAAAATGAACATTTTTACTTAACCTTAAACTTATAAAAACCCATATGGTCACACTAAAAGGGGATAAGCATCTCAGGATAGAGCACACTGCCTTTTTTTCTGCTAAATGTTTCACCTCATTTTCAGCATAATTTGTACACAAATTTATTTCTTTCATTTTTCTAAATAAATTGTAGCTATAAATGACACTGAGGCTCAGTTCCTAAGTAAATGCCATGTAAAGACAGAACAACTTGGGGTTATAACCTTGAAATGGCAGATGATATATTACTGAAAAAAATGTAGCCTTAGCATATGCCCTTTTAAGCAAATAAAACCAACCTCAACTAAAAGATATTTAGGTTTTATTTTCATTTATGAGGTGACCAATGCATTACTGAAATAATAAAAAAACAAGAAATGCATGAAACATTCTTAGAATCTTAGCGCTCCTGTTGAAATCTACCCTTTGTTTTAACAACATGACAGCAGAGATTCACCATCCCAAAGATAATGCTTCTATTGTCACCCTGTCGAGAGCACCAAAGGTTTGCTTTCTAATCATGGCAATAGATTAATTTTATTATAAGCACAGTTCATTCCATTGCATTTGTGACCAGGAACACACACTTTCAAAGTGGCTGGTTGTGATGAAGCCTGCCTACTTTTGTTATAGAAAAAGCAGAGCAAAATGAGTCAAATGAATCAGACAGACATTATGGTAGAAAATGAGGGTGAATTTTTATTTCAGTAAAGATCATTACAAAGAAGATTACTCTAACAGAGTTGCTGTGTACTATCATAGAACCAAATAAATAATACTCTTTTTCTTCTTAGAATGCTTCCTTTGGAAGGAAAGCGTAGGAAGTGAGGCAGTCAAAGGTACAGAACAATTTGTGAACATCAATTTTCTTAACTAAGAACTCAAAATTACTCGGTGCTGGGTTCACCTAAATGCAGGATTCAAGACCAAAAACTTCTGACTCCCAAAATATGTGTCCGTGGGGAGCGGATGTAGCTCAGTGGTTGACCACCTGCTTCTCATGTATGAAGTCCCAGGTTCAAACCCTGGTACCTCCTAAAACAAAACAAACAAAAAAAAAAATTCTGTGTCCTTCCTCCTTATTACACTGAACTCTGATTCTATTCATTAAATAACCCTAAATTATTACTTTCTAATAATGATTTGTATAAGAGACTATCTTTGTAATTAAAGAAAGCATGATTATAGACTATATTTGAATTGTAAACTAAACATTGTGGAAAACAAAATTGCACTTCTGGAGGACCTTTGGTCCAGTCATTTGTTTTCAGTGAGCTTTAAATCTACTCTATCCAACTCTACAACATTTATTTTTGTTACTTAAATTGCCAGCACATTGGTCCAAACAAAAGAGTAACCAAACGTTTCAGGGCTATGAAGAAGGTCTAATGTGTATATCAAATTCTGGTTGTAATGTACATTTTAAAATAAAAATGCTTTAAACTAACAATTCTAATTAGAGAATTAGTGGGTATAAGATCTATTTTACTTATCAAGTGTATTAATTGTAACAAGCTGCGCTACTACGAATCAGTCAGAGGCCATCAAACAGATATTAATTCATTCAATAAATATTTAGTAGGATGCTTCTTTCCCAAGATGCTGAACTAGATGCACCAGGGGAGATGTGAAAACTAGAGTTTCAGCCCTAATTTACACTCCATTTGGTATGATAAAATAAGGACAGACATTATACCAAGGCACAGCATGATGTGTTCGGCAATCCTGAAATTGGCACAAAGTCTATTAGATAATCAGGGAAAGTACTATGGATAAGCTGACAACTCATGCTGTTCCTTGAAGATGGAGCAGGGGCAACAGGCATTTGGTTATTTTCTCTCAATTTCAAGCTCACCCTCTTACACAGTGATCCTGATGCCAGGCATGCAACTCTGCATACCACGTTTCCCAGAATCCTTTGCCAGCTGTAGTCCTTTCAGTTGTGTTAATGGGAGGCATTTAGGGGAGTTTGGAATGCAGGAGAAGAGGAATGGGGACTTCCTAATTCCTGTCTGCTTGTTTTTGTAAGCACTGCCACATCCATAGAAGTTCCCCAACAGTGGCACTTGGTCCCAGAGACAGCTATTGTTTTCAGCTTCCAGCTTCTTTTGGCTCTCCCAGAACCAGTTTATCATGCCCTTCGAAGGAGCCAATAGCAACCAGGCCTTCAAGAAAGGCAGAGAAGAAGGGTTGCTTCCACTGGCAGAGAACACCAGAGAGATTGGGAGACCATGATTCAGCTCATAAAAGCTGATTCAGCACATAAAAGCCCTGAAGAGTCTGTGAACCTCATTGTGACTCTGTGACCCGCTGTGATCTTGTAATATATTAGATCTGATTTTCAGCAAGTCAGCCCTGTAGCTACAAAAATAAAAATAAAAAAATAAAGAAAAAGAAAACATCTTCCTTTAAGCCAACATTGAAGTTGTCTGGTCTTTGAACATATCTTGAGCTTGTGATTTTCTTTCTCTAAGATTCCCAGCATTTTCAGAAGCAGGCAGGACATCCCACAGTTCTTGGGTAAGTATAGCAAGAACTTGGTCACCCAAGGCACTGGCTTCATTAGGCACTTCTTCACAATCAACCACTGTAAATGCTCCTTCAACATGTCCTCACAGGGTCCTTTATCATCTAAAAAGACTGTTGTGAATGGGGAAGGGTAAATATCTGCTCCTCTGGAGAGTATTAGCTCTGAATTAAAATCAACTCCTGGTATCCAAAATGCCACTGTGGTCATCAAAGTGGAAGCTTATGACAGTAAGTTGATAAATGGATTTGTCCCAAGTCTATCTCACAGTAGTTCCAGAGGGTTCAGATACCCAATATTTGGCTAACAATCAGTTGCTGAATATGTAGCTGGAATAAAAATACTCTGCAACTGGCATAATTTCCACACTGGCTCTCTGTTGGTGGGGTGAAGGATATCATACAAAAAAAGACAAGAAGTCTCTGAAATATCCCCTCTCTATCAGGTTAGTAAAGCAAGGGCAAAATGATATAGCTGGAGGAATTGCAAAAACTAATGTAATTAAAAAAGGAAAATCTCAATTGCTTATTACAGACTCATTTGACTCATCTCTTTAAAGTGAAAAGAAGATAAGTAGACTTGGGCATTGACTAAGAATTACCATAAATTTAGCAAGATTGTGATTCTAAGTGTAGCTGCTGTTCCAGATAGGATATCTTTACAGGAACAAATAAACACAACCCCTGACATCTGCCTTAAATTTTTTATCTGAAAAATTGTTTTATACCAATTTTCAAGGACCAAGGGGATATTTGTTTTTATCTAGTAGGGTCAACAGAACATCTTCACTTATCACGGGGCTTTATCATCTCTCATTGTCTCTGCCATAATTTTCTCTGCAGAAATCTGGACCATATGGATATCATATTTTGCTGATGACATATGTTGATTAGACCAGATGAGCAAGAAGACACAGATGTCATAAAGGTCTTAGTAAGATACATGCCAAATGGCAAAGGACTTGAATGGACATTTCTCCAAAGAAAATATTCAAGTGGCAAAAAAGCACATGAAAAGATGTTCAACATCATTAACTAGCCATTAAGGAAATGCAAATCAAAACCACAGTGAGATACTATTTCACAGTCACTAGAATGACTACTATTTAAAAAGCAGAAAATAAGTGCTGGCGAAGATGTGGAGAAGTAGGAATCCTCGTAAATTGTTGGTGGAAATGTAAAATAGTGTAGCCACAATGGAAAAAAAAAGTTTCTCTTCTCAGAAAGTATAGAATTACCACATGATCTGACAATACTAATTCTAGGTATATATCCAAAAGAATTGAAAGCAGGGACTCAGATATTTGTATATAAATTATTCACAATAGTATTCTTCCCAATAGCATTATTCCCAATAGCCAAAATGCAAGAGCAACCCAAGTATATAGAAATACAGTGGAATACATATATTCCATATATACTTACACTGGAATATATACATAATTATTACATATATTATATACTTATATATATAACAAAATATTATTCAGTCTTAAAAGGGAATGAAGTTCTGATATATGCCACTACATGGATGAAACATGAAGATAGCATGTTAAGTGAAACAAGTCAAACATAAAGGGACAGAAATTGTATTATTCCATTTATATGAAATAGGTAGAATATGCACTCATAGAGATAGACAATACAAGTTACCAGGGTACAAGTTACCAGGGGTGGGGATGGAAGAGGAATGTGGCCTTAATACATAATGGGTGCAGGGTTTCTCTTTGGGGTGATGGGGAAGTTCTGATAATGGTGGTGGTGAAGGTAGCACAATATTGTGAATGCCATTAAATCCACCAAATGGTGTGCTTGGGAGTGATTGGGATGGGAAGGTTTATGATGTATATATGTTTTCCCAATTAAAAAATAAAAAAGAAAGAAAAGAAAAAGATATGTACCAAATGGCAGAAGATAAAGTTCATGAAACTTTAGGAGTTATCATTTTAGTGAAGTTCTTGGGGTTGAGTGGTTTGGAGCATGTTAGGGTCTCGTATCCAGGGGATTCCTATGGCACCTGTCAGTATTTTCATGTCCAATAGTAAAAGCTAATGACAAAAATATGCAAGATTAGATCACCGAGTATTCAAACCCTTCAGTAAAGATTATTTGCATCACTCTATAAGGTAAAGAATTCTTATAAACTGAGATAAGGCTGAGGGTAAAGGTGATGCAGATTGAGTTGCAGAAAAGAGATGTTATAAAGAATAACTAAGAGGACATAGTTGTGGCTCAAGCAATTGAGCTCCTGTTTACCACATGGAGGACCTGGGTTTGATCCCAGGGACCTCCTGGTAAAAAAAAGAAAAAGGAAAAAGGCATCCCAGACCTGTGTGGTGCGAAGAGGCACAGGCCCCCACGCAGTGAAGCAAAAAGGCAATAACTAAGCCCTCATTATAAGTTAGAAAAATGAGAACTGCAACAATTAGACATATTTTCTTTCTTTTTGCAAGCATATGTCTACGCATATGTATATGTATAGTGTGTGTATCTGCATGTACATAACCAATGTGTTTTTCCTCCCTTCTTACTTCCCCTAATTACTTTAGATATTGCAACTTCTGTGATTAATTTTATAATTTATTCTTTAGAATATAGGATATTCGGTTACAATTATGAATGAATTTCAAGAGGAATTAACATCTCCTAGAAATAGGATAGCATGACTGCTGGAAGTTGCGTCTCCCATTTTTTTCAGGGGAGGCTAAGAGAGCCATTGTATGAATAATTATGTCTTGCTAGATATACCCATAAAGTGTTTGCTGTTGTGGAAAGGAAGTTCAAATAGATGCAAAAGGGTGTATATGCATTCTGAGTAGCCAAAGTGGGTGTTCTATGTGGATTACTGAGCTATTGTCTCTCAACTCCAAACCCACCATCTCTATTTCATTCTCCAATGCATGGGCTGCGACTTGACCCATGAAATTACTCAGCCTGTTTTATCAGCTGGCTTCTTGCTGGATCCAACCAAAAAGAGGAACTAGAAGAAGATTGGAAAACAAGAGGGAAAAGGGACTTCCTTCTGCCAGTTTGTTTGATGCTGCTGTCAGCATCATGCAGCAGTTTTCTTCCCGCTGCAGCACATCATCTATCACAATCACTTCTCCCAGCAGCAGCTTGCTGTCCTACTAGCAGCTATTATTTGCAGCCTGCAGCTTCTTTTAAACTATGAGAACTAGCCTCATCATGCCCTTTCAGTGCGGAGAATCCCAGCTGAGGGTTCTCACCTGTGAGCTTCTACTTCTGCTAAAACTAACCTCTTCCTTTTAGTTCCTCTGGCACCAGGAATAGGAGCACCTTCCTGCAGTTCTCATGTCTTCAATGCCTGGATGTTTCCTTTCTGCTCTTCAGTCTTCTAACACTGTGTAACTAATTCCCTCTGGTAAATTCCCTCTCTAAAAGCCCAGGTCAATTTCTCTTTCCCTGGCTGGTATCAGATAGAGCAAGGCTTAAATAAGTGAGGCTGAGATATGCCATTTTAAGTGCAAAGTAGTAAGAGTGTAACCCAGGGAAGAATGCAATGAACATTATGCAAGGAATGTCAACAGAACCGGTACTCTGGATTTGAGGAGCAAGCAAGGAGGGAAGAAAAAAACCAAAGATAACCCTAGGTTTGGGGGCTTGGTGAATGGAGCGTGAGGGTAGAGATTATGAATGTAGTGTGGCACATGTTGTATTTCAGACATTTGAGGGGATACAAACATATCACAGGCAAGCCGAAATTGACTTGAATTCAAGAAAACGTGGCAGGATTTGAAATGAAGACTTCAGAATGATCTGCACATCAGGCCTATTTAACTCCAAGGGAGTAGATGAGATGACTAGAAAAGAGAGCTTAGAGAGGGGCCAAGAAATAACCTTTAAGAATATCCACATGTAGGAGCTTGAGGAGGATGGCAAGTCAGAGAGAGAAATAAATAAGGATTAGTCAGGGAAGAATGAAAAAGAATGAAAGAAATCACCTTATCGAAATGTCCTATAAGTCAAGGAAATCAAAGAAAGGGGGAACCTAAAGAGAAAGGGATGGTCAGCTATATCAAGGAGCTCCACAGGAAAGCTCAGCCAATGTCAAGTGCAATTATTTTAGAACATGAGTAATTCTCCAAAATGCCATCTACCAACCTGCCAGCTGTACTGTGGAAAATGTGAAACATCATCAGCAGTTCTCATTTAATAAGAATGACACAAACAGTTAGCAAACATAGAAACAAGACAAATGCTGCCAACATCGTGTAGCACATCCCTAAATACAACCGATAAAGATGGTTTTAACAGGCTTCAAATTCAGGATGTGAGAGCTCTATGAATAAATGGATAGGAGCCTGTGGAGTAGGGCTCACCTCAGATGTAGAAAAATAGCTCCAAACTTATGATTCTCAAAGAGGCAATACTTTCAATAATTTTTTTTTCAGTTCTCCACTGGCATGGTATTTGGTTCTATTTGATTGGCAACATGCAAATATTATCATCATGTCTTCCTGTATTAATGACAGTATTTTTCCTAAGCTGAAGGCAATAAAACACAGTCTCAGTTTGAGAAAATCTCCTAGCAAGGATCAGAAGAAAGGATTAGGAGGCAATCATTCCTACTGAAAATTGTTGAAAAGATTCAACACATATTTTGCTTACCTCTCCCTACCCAATCACCCATGGCTTGACATGAGCCAGTATGGATCATCTCTTCCATTTCTCGCAATACACAAAGGTCAAAGTCACCAGAGAAGGTAAAATGACTCAACCTGGTACTTTTCAAGCAGAAACACAACTTTTATCCAGCAGTAATACATAGCAGGCACTTGATAAGTATCTGTTGAATAAAGCTGAGAATGACTGTATGAGAGCTGAAGGACTCCTTGTCTGGGTATGTGGCTCCTTCTCAGTGAGCAGGTGAGCGACATATTTAAGACAGAGTCAGAGCATTGTCATACATAGCACATGCTATGCAGATTGTCAGAGTCTATTAGATGTGGATAACTTTACTAGAAATAGTCTCACCTATTAGCAATAGAAGCAGGGTGCTGTAGATGATGATACCTGATGTATCACTTCTTTTTACAAAATATGGGCACAAAGTTGATTCTCACACACGTATTTTTGAGTTCCTACTGACTGTTAAACACTATGGAACATTCAATGGGAGAAAAAAATAGAAACTATAGCTTCTGCCACTCAGAAATTTATAATCTATAGAGGAAAACAGACCAAGACACAGGCTTTTACCACAGATATCCACCATACTATATCTGCAGGAACAGTATACAAATAATGTGGTTTTTATGAACTTTCCTCAGAAGCAGACCAAAATACCTAAACTTTGTTTTGATTGTGATACCAGAAGCTACATATGATAGGATGGCAAGAGGCTCTATACCATATCAGCGCCAGAGAAAGCTTCCACCTACAAAAAGCCATTCTGGCTCTGCGATTAGAGTCCTCAAGTTAGCTACTTGGCTTCAGTGCTTGGTAAAGGTTTTGGGAGAGGCAGTCTGCCATGGGCTGTGAGAGAGAGAGAGTCCCTGCATGTTGTTTTTGGGTGAGCCAAGAACACAAGGCTTTCACTACTCTTCACAGAGGCTCTTTATCAGGATTGTGTTTGCAGTGATTGACCTTAAGGAACCAGGTAACGTGCCCACCCACCTCCAAGCCCCAGTCAAAAAATTTGCTTATTATC
>JAQZBX010097436.1:0-11692 GCA_029593785.1 Cabassous unicinctus
GAGACACGGACTTGACTTTTCTTACTGCTAGAGGCTCGAGCGTGGGCCAGGGGAAAGGGTTTTCCTTTCTGTTCTGGTCATGCTCACTCAGGTTCTAGGTTGTTCTGCGGAGCTTCAGAGTGACTTATGCTTAGGGTCCTCTGAGAACTTACATTTATTCTTCCTTGGGACTTGCTGGATTGGTTCAGGGCAGGACTGGGTGTTCCTGGGGCTGCAGGCTATACGCCATCTTTTTTTTTTTTTTTTTTTTTTTTTTAAGATTTATTTATTTATTTATTTATTTATCCCCCCCTTGCTGCTTGTGCTCACTGTGTCCATCTGCCGAGCGCCCCTCTGTGTCTGCTTATCTCCCTCCGCCGTGATGTCCTGCTGTGTCAGTTCACCGAGCCATGCGGGCTGGCCCGCCCTCACCAGGAGGACCCAGGAATCGAACCCAAGGCCTCCCATATGGCAAACGGGAGCCCTATTGATTGAGCCACATCTGCTTCCCAATATACGCCATCTTGATAACACCTTTCTGTCCTAATGGTGTCCCAAAGGCCACCCATAACACACCAGAAAGGTTAGGAGGATCCTGGCTCTCTCCCTATCACACTGTCAGTCTAGAGGCATGTGCTTCCTGCCTGGCTCCTCCAAGCTATCGAGATTAGTAGCCATTTTTCACAAAGAAAAAAATGGCTGCTCAAGCAAATACCATGCAAAGGAATGACTTAAACAATGAGAATGCTTATGGTTTGAAGATAAAAGAAAGTCCAAATCAGGGCATCATCAAGGCGATGCTTCCTTCCCAAAGGCTGTGACATTCTGGGGCTGGCTGCTGGCAATCTTTTGTCCCTAGTTTGTCACATGGCAATGCATATGGTGGCATCTCCTGGTCTCTCCCTTCTCTTCCAGGTTCCATTGATGTTCAGCTTCTGGCTACTCCCTCGGAGGCTTTCTCTCTCTATGTCTGGATTTTATTCCACTTTAAAGGATTCCAGTAATAGGATTAAGACCCATCCTGATTGGGCTGGGCCATAGCTTGACCGAAGTGACCTCATCAAAAGGTACTACTTACAATGGGTTCACACCCATAGGAATGGATTAACTTTAAGAACATGCTTTTCTGGGGTACATACACCTTCAAACCACCATATTCCACCGTTTGGACCACAAAGAAATGTTCTTTCCACATGCAAAATACACTCATTCCATCACAACATCCCATCCATTTCTTAGCATTTCAGAAACAATGCTAAGTACAAAGACTCATCTGAATCGGTTATGGGTGTGGTCTGTCCTTGGGCACAATTTCCCTCTCTCTGTGGACTAGTGAAATCTAGGAAACAAGTTATCTGCTTCCAATATACAATGGAGGGAAGGCATAGGATAAACATTTCCATTCTAGAAGGTAGAAACTGGAAGGAAAACAGGGGTCATGGGTCCCAAACAATTCTGAAACCCAGTAGGGCAAACACCATTCAATTTCAAGGTCTGAGAGTCATCTATAGATCAATGTTTGTCCTCTGGTCCTGATGGAGCCACAGACCCACACCTTCTGAGTGCTTGCACAGTGACCACACTCTCCTGGATCATTGGGGCCAAGGCTCCATCCTCTTCGAGGATCAGGATGGTGGCCAGGTTGGGATGCTAGGACACAGGTCCCACCCTCTCCAAGCACTGGAGTGGCAGCACTCTCCCTGAACAAATGGGCAGAAGGCCCACCCCCTCCAAGCCCTGGGGTGGACCTGGCCTTTCACACACATGGGTGGGCCTGCTCTCTTGGCCTGAGGAGATATTTTCAGTCTAGACCTTGGCTTTCATGGTTCTGTCCTTGAATTCATTTTTCCTTTAATTTGTCCCTTCTCTGTCCCTTTTAGTCTAGGCTAGCAGTGGTTCAGTTCATACAAATTTCATAAAAACTTTTCAATTTTGCATGTAGTTCAGAGGGGTCCAATCTATAAGACAGCAGGACTCTCCACAGATCCTTCCTGGATAACTGCATTTCCAGTCCTGACTTCCACAGAAAATGCTCACTGGTTCCATGCTCAGTTAAACTCTCACATGGAGCCCTTTTCTATATATGCTCTGAATTTTCCAAACCATCAATTTCCAGTTTCTTTGTGCCCAGGAGTTCCGTTCTCAGCTTATTCCTTTCCTCTCTCATTTCACTATAAGCAGCAAGGAGAAACCAGGCTGCATCTTCCACATTGATCTTGGAAATCTCCTCAGCTAAATATCCAAGTTCATCACTTTCAAGTTCTGCCTTCCCTCTGACATCTGAATTCAATTTTGCCAAGTTCTCTGCCACTTTGAAACAAGAGTCATCTTTCCTCCAGTTTCCAGTAAGACATTCATCGTTTTCTTCTAAGGCCTCATCAGAAGTACCTTTAGTGTCCATATTTCTACCAACACTCTCTTCAAAGCAATTTAGGCTTTTTCTATCAAGCACCTCACCATTCTTCCACCCTCTACTCATCGCCCAATTCCAAGGCTGTTTCCACATTTTTGGTATTTGCAACAGCAGCACCCACTCTCCTGGTACCAAAATCTGGTTTAGTTTCCTAGGCTGCTCAAGCAAATACCATGAAAAGGAATGGCCTAAACAATGGGAATTTATTTGCTTATGGTTTTGAAGCTAAGAGAAAGTCTAAATCAAGGCATCATCAAGGTGATGGTTTCTTCTCAAAGACTGTGGCATTGTGGGACTCATTGCTGGTGATCCTTCATCCTTAGCTTGTCACATGGCAAGGCATATGGTGGCATCTCCTGGTCTCTCCCTTCTGTTCCAGGTTCCATTGATACTTAGCTTCTGGCCACTCCCTCTGTGGCTCTCTCTCTGTCTGAATTTTAGCTGAATTTTAACTGAAGTTCCTTCTCAGCCTCAACTAAGTACTTCCCCTTTACCCTACCTCCCCAGCTTCCAACCTCAGCCTTACAGAAAACATTTTCATGTCTGAGTTCCTCTGAACTTGAACTCAGTTTAGATGAAAACACCACCCTTAATGTCAGACAGATTTGGGATTGAGTCCTGAACCTGCAACTTACTAGGTAGGTGACACTGGGCAAGACTCTGAAATTCTGCTTCCTCCAGTGTCCTCTGGAAAACAGGGGTAATAATAGCTATCTCATAGGGCTGCTCTGAGGATTCAATAGGATAAAGCAAGTAAATTGCCTGGGGACATAGTAAACATTTAATAAATGGCAGCTATTATTACTGAGGTTAGGGACTCTATTAGTCACCATAGGTTAGGTTATGCTGCAGTAACAAATTAATCCCCAAATCTCAGAGGCATAACAAAGCAAAGGTTAATTTCTCAATCAGCTAAATGGCCAGTGCAGGCCAAGAGGGGATTCTGCTCCATGCAATCACTCAGGGAACCAGGCTGAACGAATGATGCATCTGAAATACTGTTGATTTACACCAGGAAGAGAGTGCTGAAGGGTCTCAAACTGTCAACTGAGTGCTTTGGATGTCATTAGTTTGAACTAGTTACATGGCCCTGATTAGCTGCAAGAGGGCTAGGTAATGTAGGGGAACACATGGAATAGTAGGGGAGCATATTCTTTTTGCAATATATAGCCAAATTTTGTTCCACTTTGATTCCCCCATAGTGCTTCACATGGTGTCAGGCATATTAGAACTGCTTAGTTCCATTCCAGGCTTGTTAGAGAAATGAAGGCAGAAGACAAAAAGAAGGCTTCTTGTATGATGCAATAATTTTCTGGCCAAATGATTTACTGTTTCTCTCTCTCTCTCTCCACCCCTCTTACTTTAATCTGCTGTTTAGCTGTTATTCTCACTCTGCAGTTTGCCACTGAAATAAGTATTTCAAAAGTTTTGTAGCTAATATTCATTTTGAGGAAATTTGCAAATGCCCTTGGACTTAAGGGAAAATCCCAGGACGTGTCTAGACCATGAACTCACACTTGACAGATAAAGAAAGAGAAGAGGGAAAGGGATTGCCAAGGATGAGAAGACAAGATGACAAGATGTTTGCATCTCCTATAATACTTCCAGCCCTTCTCAAACCTTTCCCCCTGCAGGACCTCCCCGGATCCTTAAGTCACTTGGGATTAGGAAGATGGTTTTATGTCCACTTAATGGTGACAAAAATTGATACAGGGAAGATATGGCTGACCAAGGGTAGTCCAATGTTCGTTCCATACTTCTTCCCCAAACCCCAGCACACTGAGAAGTCCTCCTTCTTGCCTAATATTCACAGAAATTATTGCAGGCCATTATATGTCCAATGTATCTTCCCAAGAAAATTCAAGAGAATTCCTGAGAGCTGATGATTCCCATCTTGTGATGGGTGGAGAAAGGGGATGCCCAGGAAAGAGACTTTCCCACAGGAAGGAATCAGCTATCACGACATCGCCCTCTGGGCTCCCAGATGTTCTCTGGTCCTGGGCCTGCCACCAAGTCACTGGGTGACCTTGGACAACTCATCATCCTTCTCTAAGCATCTCTCTACTCACCTGTAAAGTCATTCAACAAGCATTGAGTGCCAGCCTGAGAAGGGCTGCGAGTGTGGAGATGAGAAAGCCATGGCCCTGCCGTCAAAGCAGGAGTAGATTCGAACAGGGTCACCAGCACGGCCTTAGGCCCGCAGGTGGGGTACAATACAACAGGGATGGTGAAGATGGGTGACCTGGGGGTCCCCGTGGAGACCTGGAGCATGCAGGCTGCAACCGAACGGGACAGCCGCCTCCAGCTCCAGCCAACTTATGCCAAGTGGGAATATGGGCCCAGTGTTACAAAATGTCTTATTTTCCTTTCATTAAAAAAATTTATTGAAGTATATCAGTCATACATGAACATACATAAACAATAAGTGTATAATAAAAGTTGTGAACTTACAAAACAAACATGCATATCATCATACAGAGGTCCCATACCTCACCCCACCACCAACATCCTGCATTGCTGTGAAACATTTATAACAAACTCTGAAAGATGCACCAAGTGTAAGATATGGGCTGTAGTTAGTAGTGATACTTTGACGATGCTCTTTCCTTTTGACGATGTTTTTTAGCTCTAATATTAAAAGTATTACTATGGAAAATAGGAAATAAGTATAAACAAGAAAATAATATTCTTAATTAGTCTTAATCCCATCCTCCCAAAGTTAATATGGTGGTGAATTTCATTCCAGTCTTTTCTCTCTGCATACATTATATATATATGCATCTCCCTGTGTGTATACACCTATGTATATGTAGGTATATGTTATATAACATTAAATAAATAACATCTGTTAACATAAATCTGTTTTAAAATTAGAACCACACTGTTAGAGTGTTTTGGTATAGCATCCACTATTTTTTTTACATAACATGACATTATGAACTTTTGCCATGTCACTATATATTCTTCAAGAACATTATTTTTAATAGCTTCATAAAAATCCCATCATAGAGATTTATCACAATGTATTTAACCATGAACCTATTTTTGCACATTCAAGGGTGTTTATTATTTTTTTAATGTATCAATGGAATTGCAGTGCACATCCCTATATACAAATCTTTGTATACATATCTGATTATTTCTTTAGGGTAACTTAGAATTATCGGGTCAAAAGGCTTGCATATTTTTAAGACCCTTGTATATATAATTAAACATTCTTAATAAACCTTTTAAAAAACATCTGTGTTTGTGTCACAGGAGATTAAACACTTTTGAATTACTTACGTAACTGCCGTTGGCACCTTAATAAAAGCCACGCCACTGTTTGCTTTCATCGCATTCTGATCAACACTGGGTATGGTCATTTTTGAAAACTGAAAGTCAGTTTGATAAAGTTAAAAAAGTGATATTTCATTGTTTTCCTAATTTATTTATCAATGAATTGGACATGTTTTCCCCAAACGGGTTCTAGACATTTATATCGCTTTGCTGACTTGTCTTGAACGACGCCCCTTTGAAGAACTATTTTCTTTGCTATATGCAGAAAAGTTTTGCCTCATATTTTTGTAATAGGAAAACTGAGATGAAAACTAAATGTCTAGCAATAGGGAAATGTGAAAGCAATTAAGGCCAAGCACTTGATGGAATATTATGCAGTCATTAACATTTGAGGATACAGAGGCTTTAGCAACATGGAAGAACACATGGCATCATAGTTAGTAAGTGAAAAAGAGCAGGATATAAAAAAGAAATCTATACTACGGTTACGACCACAGAAAAATGGCAATCCTAGAACGATGGCGGGTAATGCACACGTGACACAGAAAGAGCTGCCTGTGAGGACTGGCATTCCCACTCCCCTCTATTTTCCAAAGTGTTTTGTAATTCTGTTACATAACCTCTGTAGTTCAAAAGAAAAACCACTTCCAGGACTCATTTTCAATGGACTTTCCCCATGGACCATCTCAGTTTCTTAGGAACTCCTCTGCAACCTTTTAAAAAACATCTGTGTTTGTGTCACAGGAGATTTAACACTTTTGAATTGCTTACATAACACTGTTGGCACTTTAATAAGCAGAGATATTTGTCATGGGTGGAAAAGAAGGCTCACAGAAATGCCCCGAGATGAGATCATTCCAGGCTTTTGGATGGCCTCTGCCCCATCCTACCCAGATGACTGGGAGAAGGTGGGTCCAGAATTGCATAACCCTGGGAGGAATGAAAGGATGGGGGAGGAGAGGAGATGGGGCCGCTCCTGTTAAAGCAGGCAGGCACACAGCAAACCTTCCAGACTCACGGGGTCAGAAATCACCCATCATTAGACCTGGATGCGCCCATTTCACAGATGACAAAAATGAGGCCCAGAGAAGGTGAATTTCAGTACTATAAGCAGGCTGGGAAAATCTTACATAATGATACTGAGCCTCAGGTACCTTTCAAAGCATGCTCTTCTGACTGCTGTGCTTGAGTCTCACAATGGCCCAGGGCAGACAGTCTGGTTGGAATTTAGCATCTGAGTTTTGCAGAGGCAGAAACTGAGGCTCAGTGAGGGGAAGGTAACTGATGTATTAAGCATGTCCTATGTACCACGTGTTTTGGTTTTTATTGTGACGGTTGTTGTTTCAATTTATTTTTTTAAAAACTATCTGCTAAATGCACAGGTACAACCGTTCTCCACTTCTCTTTCTCTCTCCCCCTCCCTCCCTTCCTCTCTTCTTCTCTTCTCCCTTTCTCCCCTCCTCCCAGTCTTCCTTCCTCTCCCTTCCTCCTTTCTTTGCCCCCTCTTACCTCCCTTTTATCGCTTTCCTTCCCTCCCTCCTTCCTCCGTTTCTTTCTTTTATACAAATGGTCCTTAAAAAAGATTCTGTCAGGTCATATGGATTGGCTTCATTCTTTTTCACAGTTGCATAGTAAGCCATTGAATGGATATATGATCACTCATTTAACCAGGACCCTATGGGTAGTTATTTATGGTTGTTTCCAAGCTTTTGCTACTTTGGACTCTCCTCAGACAACTATTATTTCACACAAGTGCAAGTTGGTAGAATGAACTTCTAGAAGTGGAACTGCTGAGTTAAAGGATTTGTTCATTTAAGGTTTTATAAGGTGAGTGGATGTAGCTCAGTGGCTTGAGCACTTGCTTTCCATGTATGAGGTCCCAGGTTCAATCCCCAGTACCTCCTAAAAATAAATAAAGTTTTGTGAGATCCAAAGTGCTCTTCAAAGTGGCTATATTATGTACACACCATTGGCAATGTATGAAGGTGCCTGTGTTCTGAAGGATGTATTATCTGACTTTTAAATCTCGCCAATCTGACAGGTGGAAAATGGTATTTAATTGTAGTTTAATTTTCAGTTCTTAAAATGAGGGAGGGTGAGCATCATTGTGCATGTTTAAATGCCACTTATATTTCCTTTACTGTTCATGTCCTTTAACCATTTTTCTATGGGGATGATCTTTTCTTTCTTATTGATTGGTAGGAACTCTTTATATATTAAGAAAATTAGCACATCTCTGATATATGCAAATATTTTTTCCAGGTGGCGCATTTGTTTTTTTGACATTGTTTATAGTGTTTTTGTGTGTCTGTGTGATGAAGACAGTTAAGCATTTTTAGGCATTAGAATTTATCAAAACTTTGCATGTATTTTGGATTGCACATTACACTTAGAAAGGACTTCTCCATTCTGAGATTATTTTTAAAATACCATATCTTCTTTTAGCGGTTATATGATTTTATCTTTTTTTTTTTTTTTTTTTTTTTTTTTCATTTGAACTGTTGACTCATCTGGAATTTATTTTGGGGAAAGGAGTGAGTCAGGATCCAACTTAATATCTTCCAGGCGGTTATCCAATTATTCCAACAGCCTTTATCGAATAATCTGCCTTTTCTCCAGTGATTTGCAATGTCACCTTTAATACATACTAAATTCCCATATGTATTTTGGCATATTTCTTGGCTCTTCAGCTCTATGGCTCTGTCTGTCCAGCTATTCTGGAGCCAGGCACTTTCCTACATGATCATATGAACCCAAAGCAAGCTCGTGGTACAGGTGAAGCTAGAATCCAGGTGTCCCAGCCTGTGCTAGTTTATCACCCATCACTGGGTGGTGACAGTCTCCCAACCCTGGGTGAGGAAACCAGAGAGGAACCAGATCCTGATATCCTCCAAAGCAGGGAGAAGCACCTAGCATAAAACCCAGGCTTTCCTTCCCCTTCATTCACTCAGAGACAGTGAGTGGCAGTGAAGGCTTTGGCACTGGCCAGCTGGGCTGAACTCCAGATTTCTCAAGAGTAAAGTGGTAAGTTAGCTCAACTCTTGGAGCCTCAGTTTTTCCCATCTGCACAATGGTAGTAGTAATAATACTAATACCTACGTCACGTTATAGGGATCCAATCATTTGATACAGAGCAAAGGCGCAAGGTAAAAGCCGCAATTACAATGACTAATGACACCACCATATGGCATAGGTGCATATGGCATTGCCTCCCTTGTCCTGAGGCAAAAAATGCCCATCACTTGGGCTGCAGTTTTAGCAGGGACCAAGTTGCACAGCACCTTGACAACTGGTTAATAAATCTAAAGTTCTGGCTGCCCTCAGCCCAAGGGTGTAGAACTCCTAAGAGCAAGTCCCTACTCAGAGGAAAGGGTGGGACCAGAGGAGGTGCCAAGCCTGATCTCAGAGCTACAGTGCTGAAAAGGGCTTCAAATTGGCCGCGATGCTGCTTGGGAGGGGCAAAGAACTCATGAGCTGCCCAAAGGTGGGCAGAAGGAACAAGGATGTCCATGCCGAGTAGGAAAATCAAACACCACCAAACAAACCCAGCTTCGCCATTCCTGGAAGTGTCACATAGTTATATCTGGAAATTCCATCTGCCCTCCCCAAGTGCAACTAACCACTTTAAAAAATCAGGGAAGGCTTCCCAGAGGAGGTGACTTTTGAGCCAGAACTTAAAAGAAACTTTCATCGTCAATGTTGAGAAGGAGCTCATTCTCCAATGACAGAAAATACAGGTGCCTGGGCCCAGTGTTGTGACTCCAGGCTTCTACCCCATCTCTAGCTGTACTTTAGAATTTCCAGGGATGCTAATTAGAAATAACATATCTACACCTCACCCTACACCTTCTGAATCCAAGTTTGCAGCCCAAAGGCATGGGCACTTGAAATTTTTCACAATCCCCCAGGTTTTTATCTGAGGATGTGAATTTGGAGTCTACCATGCAATGGGTAGCTCCTGGCAGTCATTGTTGTTTTTTAATTGAGCATTATTTAATTTAATTAAAACTCTAAGTGCAATGGAAAGATGCCTCCAGTATAAACCCATGCCCATTTAGCCCATCACAGTTTGATTCTCTCCCTTGTGCTTAGAAAACATTATCAGAGTACTATAGGAAAGTGCTTCCTGCAATCTCATTGATAATGCCTGACATAAGAAAGGCTCTGAGCTCTGGAAACTTCTTGTGGCTGTCTGGGATAAAGCTGGCCTCAGAAACACCAGGTAGGTCAGGCTGTGCTTCACTGGCAGATATTTTTTTAAATTGTGGCAACATACATGTAACACAAAATTTCCCATTTAACCACTTTCAAGTGTACAATTCAGTGGTATTAATTACATTTACAATGTTGTGCTACCATCACTACCATCCATTACTGAAACTTTTTCAATACCTCAAACAGAAACTGTACACATTAAGCACTAACTCCCCATTACCTACCCAACGTGCCGTGCCCTGGTAATCTGTATTCTAATATCTGACTCTCTATGAATTTGCACATTCTATTTATTTCATATATGTGAGATCATACAATATTTGTCCTTTTGTGTCTGGCTTATTTCACTCAACACCAAGCCTTCAAGGTCCATCCATGTTGTGGCATGGACCAGAACTTCATTCCTTTTTCAGCTGAATAATATTCCATTGTATGTATACACATTTTGTTTATCTGCTATGATGGACACTTGGGTTGTTTCCATCACTGGCAGTTTTTAAGAAAGGGAGCAAGACATTCAGTGGTGGAGGGCATGGTCTCTGGATTCAGACCACCTGTGTTCAGATGCTGCCTTTCCTACTTTTGTGCTGTGGGATCTTGTACAAGTTACTTAACCTCTCTGTGATGCTCAGTTTCTTTATCTGTAAAATGGGAATAATAGTATCTACCTAATAGGTTGACTGGGAATTAACCGAGTTAATACTTGCAAAAGACTTAGAATAGTGCCTGTCAGAGACACCCAGTGTTATGTAGCTATTTGCTTTCATTATATTATCATGTCAATTTGGGGGTGGGAGGTGAGGAAACAGGAAATGGGTAAGACTGGGGCAACTCTTAATCCAACAGAAGGCATCTTCTCTGACCAACTGTTCTCACTCATCAACCCATCCTACTACCAACTACATTCAGTTACTGGGCCAGGCTCAGTAAATCCAGAGGCCAAGGAGACACAGCCCCTGCCCTCAAGAGGCCCAAGGCTCTGAGAAATGGAGCCAACCTTTTCATCACCCGCCTCTTTGACCAGCAGGGACTGCCCTGACTTCTCCCAATGAGAAAAGGAAGCTTGAAATCAACAAAGTAAGTGTTCCAACTCCTTGGCTTCATCACAAGCTCACATTTGACCTTTCCAGCCTAGAATACAGAAAGGGGAGCAGGGGTAGAAGAGTATCTCCCAGATACCAGGGGAGGAAGGTCATCCTTGCTTCGTGCACAGACGTATGCCGCTGTCCCAGGTGGGGCCGTGGAGAAAGGGCGGGGCCACTGCCGCAGAGGCTGTTTGCCCGCGGCAGAGCTCTGCCAGCTTCAGCACTAGTGGCAGTTTGGGCCAGTCCTCTTGTTAAAGGGAGCTGTCCTGGGTATTGAGGGATGTTTAGCAGCATCCCTGGCCTCTACTCACTAGATGCCAGTAGCATCACCACCACCACCACCACCCCTAGTTACAACCCAAAATCCCTCCGGATAAAAAGAGACAAAAAGAGACACCCCATGCTCACCAAGAGACAGATTTGTCGGACTTCTAGAAGGAGAGGCCCAAGGCGATCTTTGTTTCAAAACTCAGCACGATCTAGGCTGGGCTGAGCCTTGGAGATGGATAAACTCCTAGCCTCCCCAGTCCATTACTTTTAAAAGGTGGGGTTGGGTGGGGCCTGTAATCAGATCTGGTGGGTTTAAGAGACGATGAAGGCAACAGATATGCTGGGTGGGAGTGCATTTTCTTTTTCCTCTGATTTCCTTTGTGGTCATTAGAAAGTTTCTGATGCAATCAATAAACATCAGGGGAAACAAAAAAGAGGAAGTATCTGTGGT
>JAQZBX010097437.1:0-11707 GCA_029593785.1 Cabassous unicinctus
CTGCTAAAAAAAAAAAAAATGAAGAAAACTTAAGTAAATGGAAAAACATTCCATGTTCATGGACTGGAAGATTAAATATAACTAGTATGTCAATTCTATCAAAAGTGATTTACAGATTCAACCTAATCCCAATAAAAAAATCTCAACACTTTTTTATGCAGAAATGGAAAGGCCAATTATCAAATTTGTTTGGAAGGGTAAGGGACCCCAAATAGTTAAAAATGCCTTTAAAAAGAAAAGCAGAGAACTCTCACTTCCTGAATTTAAAGCACATTACTTAGCTACAGTGGTAAAAACAACAAAGTACATACAATTTAAAGATAAAAAGGCAAGCAACCCAATTTAAAAATGGGCAAAAGACATTTCTCCAAAGCGGAAATACAAATGGCCCAAAAAGACATGAAAAAATACTTAACATCACTAGCTACTAGGGAAATGAAGTGCAAAACCACAATGAGATATCATTTCACATCTTTTATGATGGCCAATATTAAAAACACGTAATACTACAGTTGCTGGAAAATATGTGGAGAAACAGGAACAGTCCTTCATTGTTTGTGGGAATGTAGAATGGTGCAGCCTCTGCAGAAGACAGATTGGAAGCACCTCAAGAAGTCAAATATAGAACAAACATAAAATCCAACAATCCCGTTACTAGGAATATATTCAGAAGAACTGAAAGCAAGGATGTAAATGGACATTTGCCCACAGATGTTCATAGGAGCATCATTCACAATTGCTAAAGTATGGAACTAGCCCAAGTGTCCATCAACTGAGATTTGGATAAACAAAATATAATATATACACACAATGGAATACCATTCAGGTGTAAGAAGTAATGAAATTGGTATGCATTTGAAAATATGGATGAAACTAGAAGATATTATGTTGAATGAATAAGACAGACACAAAAGCACAAATATTGTGTAGTCTAACTAACATGAACTAAACACCATGAGTAAACTCATGGAGGTACACTCTAGAGTATAGGTTACTAGAAGATAGAAAGTGGGTTCAGAATGAAAAATAATGCTTAATGTATGTAGCATTATTAATAAATTTAATTGTAAGTGTGTAGAAATGAATAGAGTTGAGAGTAACACATTATAATAAGTATAAATAACACTACTGATATACAAATGTGGTTGTGGCTTAAAGGGGTAGTAGTGGAAGTAAAGGTCAACTGAAAGCAAAGAACAGAGTAATGTAGGGAATGTTTTACATAGTCATTTTGGTGGTGGATGAAGATTGTGTTTAATATAAATATAATAATGCTCTTCTTTTACAAAGTGCTAAGAATATTATGATACATGGGAAAATTACAACTAATGTAGCTTATGGATGATAGGTAACAGTCATATTGTAATATTTTGCAGCAATGGTAAGAAGATATCCTTTCAATACTAAGGGATAATAATAAGGGCATAAAAGGGGAAATGGGATTTTTCCTTTTGGAGTATTTAAAATGTTCTAAAATTGACCAAGGTGATGACAGCACAATTCTATGATAAAAATGAAAGCCGCTGAGTGGATAATTTGAATGGATTCTACAAAGCATGAGACTGTATAATACAGAGAATTCAGTGGTGGATGATGGACTGTGGTTAAAAGAAAAAATATGAGAGAGTTTTCTCCTGAACAATAACAAATATGTAATACTAAAATAGGTTTTAACAATTGGGTGGGTTAGGGGAAAATGCACTAAATGTAAGATATGGGCTAAAGTTAGTAGTAATATTTTGACGATGCTCTTTCATAGTTTGCAAAAAATGTTTCAAAACAATGTAATGTGTTGGTGGTGGGGAGATGTATGGGAGCCTTGCATGATGATTTGCATTTTTTTTGTAAATTAAAACTATATATACTTATTGTTTATGTATGTTCATGTATGAATGATAGATCCCAATATTTTTTTCTTTATTAAAAATAAAAGTGTCAACCAAAGCCACAAAATTAGTCAAAGCATCTGAAGAAAAAACAGTGGACAATGATGTATATTTATAAAACCCATCATGCTGTCCAAGGCTTCTTAAACTCTGAATTTACTCAATATCTCTCCTCCAGCCAATTGTCTTTCTATGAATTCCATTTACACTCACATTCAATTTCAATCCTGGAAAGATGCAATATCCTTAAAGATGACACCCTATTTCCTTTGCCTGGTGAAGGAGCACTTCATAACTGTGAGCTGATTACTACTTGGTTAGTGAGTTTGACTAACAAGAAATATGACTGTAAAATCCTGGCCTTATCTTCTTCGTTGACAGGTCATATATCCGTGGAATTAATGGAAAATTCAAGCTGGGAGTTGCAACCCAATTTGAACTAATTGGACAAGATAACTTATCCTAATTTACCTCAACCCAACAAGCAGAACTATACACTTTACTAGAGCTTTCATATTGTCATCACAACATCTAAACTGACAGCAAATGTGCTTTCAGAGTGTTCCATGATTTTAGAAAGAGAAGAGTTCCCTTATCTCCACTGGATGTCCTATAAAGAAAGGACAGCTATTTAGTAACATACTAACTGCCATCTTCCAGGTTCAACCTATTACTATTAATAAAATTGAGACTTGGCCTCTCTGGCACTGAGAGATTACTACCAAGCACCAACTACTAATGCAATTGGAAAAATTCCTTGACCAAAAGGGCTAAAAGGTAAAGACAAATGAATTTATATGGCTAAGAGATTCAAAGTGAGTCTGGAGGCCATTCCAGAAGCTACACTTATTCACATCTTAGCAGGATCTCATTGACTGCCAAAGTAGATACTACCCCAAATAGTGGGGCTCCTGAGGGCTTTGGAGACATCTAGACACTATAGTCAGGGCAGATAGCTCAGAAGTTTGGTGGGCCCTACTTTGTCAATGGGCCCTACTTTGGAATTTATGTACCCCAGGGTGACAGAGTTGAACTCAGTTGTGGTTTCCCTACACATGGCTCTTCTGTTCTTCTATTTGAACCTATAATAATTACTAGAGTTGATAGGTGTACATCCAAGGGACTTAAATCTTTGGGCTGTCCATGTGCCAGCTGGCCCTCAAATCTCAACAGAGTTTCAACACTTCCTTTCCAGTTAATTAGTTTCACCCAGGACAACTAACAAGGAGGTGATGATGGACAACTACCATACCAAGGAACTGAGTGTCTGTAACTGCAAGCAAGAGAGTTCCATCCATTGGGCATATGAGACTAAAGCTCCTTCTCAATTAAAGGTGGAGTAGGCATCACCATGCCAGAATCCTCAGGATTGGGGAGTGAACGTTGGACTAAAGTAGACTTACTGGTATTCTACTATAGACTTATTTTGATTCTAACAATGGAAGAAATTACATCTTTGATGTGGAGGCAGTGGCCACTGGAGGGTCTGAAGGAGGGAGAGGGAAAAAAAGGTGTAATGCAGGAGCATTTTCAGGACTTGGGAATTGTCCTGAATGACATTACAATGACAGATACAGGCCATTATATATCGTCATAAGCTACAGAATTGGGTGAGAGAGAGTGTAAACTACCATGTAAACTTTAATCCATGTTTAGTGGAAATGCTCCAAAATGTGTTCATCAATTGAAACGAATGTACCACATTAATGAAGGATGTTGTTAATGTGGTAAAATGTGGGAGGTGTGGGGAGCAGGTCATATGAGAATCCCCTATATTTTTTATGTAACATTTATGTAATCTAAGCATCTTTTAAAAAATAGGTGTAATATGATGGCATTTTCAGTACATTGGAATTGTGTTGAATGATATTGAAGTGATGGATACAGACCATTATATAGCTTGTCATAACTTACAAAAATGTGTGTGAGAGAATTTAAACTATAATGTAAACTATAATCCACACTTAGTGACAATGCTCAAATATGTGTTCATTAATTGTAACAAATGTACCACACTAATGAAGGATGTTGTTAATGTGGGAGAGTGTGGGAGAGGTAGGGAATGGGGCATGTGGGAATCCCCTACACTTTTTATGTATTATTTATGTATTCTAAGTACCTGTTAAATAAATAAATAAATAAATAAACAAACAAATAAAAGCACTAATTTAGTGACAAAAAAGTAAAATAAAATTGAGGCTTAGGCACAGATGTGGCAAACAAATGGAAAAACAAACTCAGGGGAGCTGTGATCAAACAAGGGACCTATACCTAAAATTTACTAAGATGAGAAAATAGTTGGCTCTATGAAGTGGAAAGCTTCTGCCTAAGGTGACAGAACAAGACCCCATTAAATCCCATATCATATATTTGCTTCAATTTATTCTCAGTCTTTAAAATTGCCCAGCGTAAATTTTCAAAATTGGGCCAGGGACTTGCTAGTGAGGTGCAGATTTTCTCCTAGGGTTTGGATACAGAGAGCATGAACAGTTTTTGTCCATGCAACTTCCAGACTGGGCAGCAGATTGTGTTATTCAGTGCACCTTTTGAAGGAGGTGTTTCAGTGTTTTCTTTCCTGTGTTCCTGTGCTGAATCTCCAGATCAGAGATTCAAAGCAGGCTCTACTGGCTAAACTCACTGAAGAAAAGAACCCTGGCCTCCCCTCCCTTTTCCCTTGAAACAGCTGACAGGGAGGAAGTTGTGTTTTCCCTCAGTCAGCCGGAGTGAGCCAGGTGTTTTATCCCATCTTCATATGTTGGGGCTGGGGGAGGGGAGCCCTTCCCTGCAGCTAGAGGGCCTTGGTAACTCATGTTTGTCATTTCAGCTTCTTGGTCTCTCTGTCCCTTACCCTTGTGGGAGTTGTATAGCACTCACCTACTCTGCTGACCCCCAAAGCAGGTCTCTCAGACAGCTATTCACTCTTTTTCTGGATGTGTTTTTAATCCCAGCAGATTCTTTAGGAAAAGGATAGTTACTTGTTATTTCCTGAATTTTAAAAGAACCAGTCCTTAAACTCCTAAACATTAGCCTTCTCGCACCATAGTGTCCTAAACATTAGCCTTCTCGCACCATAGTGCCAACCAACAAGATGGCTCAAATACTAAATAAATATTCATGGGGGAAATTCTCATAAGGCTGCTAACTGCATTAACAATAAATGCCTTATCTGAGAAAATTCATGCCAGTTGCTAGAGATTATACACTGCCACCCTCTGGTCCCTTTGAGCATTGACAACCAGGTATATTCAACTGCCTCCCAATGGGAACTTTAACTATGTCCTACACATTGTTTGTTTACATGACAGAGGACTTTCCTTGTTGTGAGGAAAATGCTATATAACAGTTGCTAAAAACTTTTAGAGCATGTATTTTTCTCTTGAGAATTATTTCTTGTGACTAAGGTACTCCTTTAATGAGCAGATCATTAAAGCTCTAAGATATCGCAAACAGGTTGGCATATCATTGTCCCTATCATGGTCAGTGATGGTCTGGAATGGTGAGGGAACAAATGGCATATTACACTTAAGCTGGTTTTGTGACTCTTTTCTTGTGAAATTGAAACTAAACCTGGTCTTATATATTGCTTAAGAGTTACCTCCTGAAAGCCTCCTTGTTGCTCAATGTGATCTCTCTCCAAGCCAAACTCAGCATACAAATACACTACTTTCACCCCAGTGTGGGGCATGACTCCAAGGGATGAGCTTCCCTGGTACTGGGGGATTATTACCAAGCACCAGCTAGTGATGCCTTTGGAAAAAGACCTTGACCAAAAGGAGGAAATATCAAATATTAATGAGCTTTATTGGCTAAGAGATTTCAAAAAGTGAGTTGGGAGTTCATTCCAGAGTTATGCTTATGCATGTGTCAGAAGGATCTCATTGACTATCACAGGAAACATTGCCTGAAATGGTGGGGGTCCTAAAGTTTCTAGAGACAACTAGATGCTATAGACATGACAGACAATCTCAGGAATTTGATACCTTGTCAATGGGCCTTACTTTAGAATATATGCTCCCAAATGTATCAAAGAAAGACTCTTTTATAATTTCCATACACATGGCCCTTCTGTCCCTATTATTTGGACATATAATTAGCATTATACCCATTAAACATATGTCCCAGGGACTTAAATCTTTTTTTTGTTCATATGCCAGTTGAGACCTGGATCTCTGCAGAGTTGCAACATGTACTGTGCAGTTTATTGTGCTTGCCCAGGACTACTAACAAAAGGATGATGATGGAAAATCCGTATCCCACAAAACAGAACATTTGCAACTGCAAGCAAGACAGTTCCATCTATCTGCCCCATGGGATCTAAGCCCACTCTCAATCAGAAACAGTGAACATCACCATCTCCAAATCCTCAAAATTGGGGAAAGAACAACGCACTTAAGTATTCTTATTATCACTCTATCACAAACATATTATTTTAGCAATGGAAGAAATTTTTCAGTGATATAAAGGCATTGGCCACCATAGGCTCTGAGGGGAGGGAGAGTGAAGAAAAGGTGTAACATAGGGCATTTTTGGAACTTTGGAATTGTTCTGCATGACTTTGCAATGACAGAAACATGTCATTATATATTTTGTCAAAATCTAGAAAATTGAGTGGTGCAAAATGTAAAAGATAATGTAACCCATAGACCATGCTTAGCAGCAGTGCTTCAATATGTGTTCCTCAATTGCAACTAATCCACCACACTAATGAAAAATGTTATTAATGGAAGTAAAGTGTAGGGTGAGGGGATAGGAATATGGAATTCCCCTATATTTTTGATGTAATATTTATGTAATCTAAAGCTTATTTTAAAAATTTTAAAAGATTATTTAAAAAATTTAAGCTGTTTAAATAACTGAGGAAATTGGGTTTCCTTGGCCCAAAGTTCTTCCACTGGCCTTTATAGCCATTCAGAGCACTATTTTTGAGTAGCATAAACTTTCTTTTTATGATATTATCACTGGAACCTCCCTATGACAACTGTCTTCACATTGATTTTCCACTTCCCCAGCAGGAGATAGCACAACATTGTGAATCTCTAAGGACTTATGCAAAAGCTTATCTCCAACAGTTAAAATGCATTTCCATATCCAAACTCGCTCAGACTCCTCACTCCTTACCTTCCAGTGATTAGGTATCCTGGAAGTGATATCAATGTAATAGATCCCTTCAGACATGCTGGATAGGATGTTACCAGGTATTCTTAACTTCTGACACTGAAGTAAATCTGGAAGGAATTGAACCTTGGGTTCAGATCTCACAACTTAAAAAGGCATCCCTTTCCAATGATTGGAGCTGTGATCAAACAAGGGACCTATACCTAAAATTTACTAAGATGAGAAAATAGTTGGCTTTATGAAGTGGAAAGCTTCTGCCTAAGGTGACGGAACAAGGCCCCATTAAATCCCATGTTTCTGTCATATCACTTATCATATTATTCTTTTAAAATATTGTTGTATTTCTATTGATTCCACACGCCTTTCCACACCTTTTCCATCTTGCTTAGAAAATGCTACCAACAAAGATGTTTATACTGTTTTTGTTTGCCTCTTTATTCTTCCTTGCCATGGTTTGGAAAGAAAATGTTATTATTAGACTTTTCCAGGCCATTGCAAAAAGAGGGAATCTACCTATCTGCCATCATAAAATCTGACCTGTTCATGATTCAGGGGTTCCTGTTGTCTTGCCAGTGACCAATTATTTAAGGATTCCAAATGCTATGGTGTCCTACAATCAAGTTAACAAAATCACCGATATTTATAGAGTCAAACTATTACATCCTTTGTCACCCATTCCATATTTTAAATTCACAAACATTGTAAACAGATCAGGCATATTTCCTGATGGTCAAACTCCTGATGTGGCTGGAATTTGGTCCAACCACATTCCACATGATTGGTCCAGAGTTTACTCTCACTATCATAACACTTGCCCTCTCATCACCAATTCAAGAGAATTGATGGGACGGCACCCACTATGTGTAATGTTCCATTTAAAAATGACATTTTGGCCCCTTTTAGATGTTGGACATTGTGACAATTCCATAATCAACACATGGTTAAAGAAGTCCAATGTGAGCAATCCCCAAACACATAATCAAATCCTTATGGTGTTCTATGCACTCCCTCAGGTTTCATTTTCATTTGTAGAGGGGTCTGAGACCATGACCTATACTCTCCATATACCTGGACATTTCAATGCATAGATGGGTTGCATATGTCAAGACTATGTTGATTGGGCCTCTTAGTAGTTCCTTTCTCAATATTTATAACAAATTTGAAGCTTCACATTGGAGTAGCTTATTTAATTTACATCCCTGTAAATTAAACTTAAACATGAGTTGCTTTCTCTACCACTGTTTCACCATGGGCCTCTTCTACACCTCCACTGTGGTTCGCCAGCTAATCAGAAACACTTCCTATTACAAATGTATGACTCAGCCCTTCATTGTTCACTTGCTGCTGGGAAGTTGTATTGTAGCAGCAGTTGTATTGTAGCACACTCAATGGGTGATTGTTTTGGTGAGGCATTGGGGGCCCCAAGGGTTTCAATTCTAATCATCTGTTTTCATCTGTTTATTTCTTCTTTGTCCCTGCAGGTTGTAGCTCAAAGCAGTGGTCCACAAACTGGCTTGGTGCCTCATATCTTGCAGGTTTTTTTGCTTTTTTCAGTCTTATCTTGGTTATTGATAAGGACAATCTGAGACAAAGACATTCTTAATATCCCTTCTGCCTTTGTAGCTTTTTCCATATAGGTGGAACACTTTGACTAATAAAAGCCATATTGACTAGCCTCATATTATCCAGGAGTTCTGGGTCCAGATCAGTGTATTGTCTACATGACTCAAACACCCTTTCCAGAAAAGCAGACAGGATTTCTTTTGGCTCTCTTTGTATCTCCTGTGCCTGTAAAATTTTTGGGCTTCAGAACTTTCTTTTACATCCCTGTTATGATACACTCTTTATAATGCATTAGTCCTGGTCCCCAGGGTAATTTGGGTACCATCCAGTCTCTGCCCCTGGGATGGACAATGCTGCTGATGTTTGAATCAGGTTGTTAGGTTGCAATTCATGTAGGCTAACAGCCTACTGGTAAACTATTTCAAAAACCATCTTGCATACCTCAGGCTTCTGGAGTGTGTTCATGAGGGCCTGAATGCCAGCCCAAGTGGGGTTAAAAGATGCAAAAATGTAAATAAAGAAATTCTCCATCTTTTTTGGATCATCTTGATAAAAGGATATATTATTTTTACAAGTATATAGATTGAAGGTGAACAAGGGAGAATGTACATATAAACACTCTGTAGAGTTGCCTTGATCATCCAGTTCCAAAGGGACTTGTCCTAATGGGAATTGCCCTACTTGGGATTGAGCATTCCCCAGGCTGAATTGAGTATCCAGTAATGTGTGGGAGGGGAGGACTGCTATTTCTTAACCTGTAAGTAAAGAAGCATATAAGGCCAAATCAGTGGCCTCTGGAAAGTTAGAGGATGTCCGTGTATGGCTCATTCCAGCTTCCCCCATGCATGGTGGGGTTGCTGAAGGAGGCATCAGGTGGGGTAGGAGTTTAGAATCTGGCAACAAAGACTTTATATGATTCACTTGAGTTCCCTTCCTTTGAACCATAATTTTGCACATTTTCCATACATTCCTATTCTGATACAGAAACATAAATGATTGAATATTTGGGATTCCATCCCTTTTCTCTTACTTTTTACAATATAAATCTAATTGCAGGCTAGTATTATAATTTAAAGATCCATTTTCAGTCTAGTGTTCCCCTGATTCTAGTTTATATTGGGGCCAGAATATGTTATAAAAGAAAACCCAATTTGGATTAACCTCAGTTTTTAAAATATCTATGAAAATGTGGTAATATTATGTTTAATAAAGATGCTGTAAGATTATCTGAGCTAAAACACATGGAATTTTAGCATGGTATATAACACAATAGAAAGAAATTTTACGTTTCTCTTATTAACCCACTCTCTTCATTTCTTTCCCTCTGCTAGAATGGTTTAACAGCTACATTGAACACCTCTCCATGTTACGCACAATATCTCACATCTCTGGGTTTTTCCCTGCTATTGCTTATGTTTAGGAAACTTCTTCCATTAAATTTGATGGTTCATGTCGATATTAATTAGGGTTCTTTAGAGAAACAGAATCAACAGGAGATATCTGTAAATAGTATGAGATTTTATAAGAGTCTCTTACATGACCGTGGGAGTGCACAAATCCAGGTTCTGCAGGCAGGCTGCAAAGCGGAAACGCCAATGAAGGCCTTTGATAAGTTTCTGGGAGATGCTGGCTGTCCAAGGATGAGCTGGGAAATTCTTTCTGAGTGCTGAAATCACTTCACCTTTTAAGGCATTCAACTGATTGGATAAAGCATCACTCTTGCTGACGGCCATCTCCTTGGTTGATGCAGATGTATTCAACCATCTATACAGTAAACTTACCAATGACTAAAGCCCATAAAAGTCCTTGTATTACAATTAGCCCGGTGTTTGCTTAACCAAACAACTGGGCACAATTACCTGGCTGAGTTGACACATTAGCCTAACAATCACAGCCCACTTCTTGTCAACTGGGCAGCCATAAACATTACCTTAAATAATAATGTGTCTCTAGTAAAAAAAATAACAGGCATGCATACATATATATTTCCACCTAACAATGTTGAAGTTCCCTGTGGAAAACCAGAAATGCATTAATTTCCTATAGAATAGGGTGCAAGTCCTTGGTTAATATTCACTCTTAAACTTGACATCCTTAAATATTATGACATGAAACTAATACAACTTTTCATATAAGAGGGGAAAAGTTGTGGGAAGAAAACAAAGAAATTCGTTTTGTGTGCATATACAATCATACTCATAATGAAACAAGGAAGAAAGATTTGTGACTATTACAGTTCTCCTTTCTGTAACTGGTCATGTGGACAAAGTTCATATTTATCACTACCTTCTTCCACTACCCATTCCATGTTCCCATTACCCTCAGCAATCAATTCAGCTGACCATGGTTCTTTGCCTGGTGGGGTAACTCAAACTTTCATTCCTGAAGATTCTGGGCCTTTGTTAGTCCTGCTTGGATTAGGTTCTTGCAATTTTCCATTGAATTTAATCACAGGGCATGACAGTATTAAATGATGACCTAGAAGATCTCAAGTATTCCAGGAAAACTCTTCTTTATCCTCATTATGTAGTTGCAGTCCTATTTCCCCTTGATAGTCAGGAACAATCACCCCAGCCAGTAAAGTAGCTCCCTTCTTTGCCCTTTGATTCAGAAGTAGGAGGAGCCCAAAGTGACCAGGTGGCTGTCTTAACTTCCAATTCAATGGAATCATTGCTGTGTTCCCTTTTGGCAGCACTCCTCCTTTCGGGACTAAGACATGTAGACCAGCAGAGCTTAAGGTTGCAGGCACATGAAGCATTGGGGAAAAGGAAATGATCAGACATTTCTGGGATTCTTAGACACTGGCTCAGAAGTGACATTAATTCCAGGAGACCCAAAACATCATTGTGGTCCACCAGTCAGAGTAGGGGCTTATGGAGGTCAGGTGATTGATGGAGTTTTAGCTCAGGTCTGTCTCACAGTGGTTCCAGTGGGTCCCTGGACTCATTCTGTTGTTATTTCCCTTGTTCCAGAATGCATAATTGGAATATACATACTCAGTAACTGGCAGAATCTCCACATTAGATCCCTGACTTTGGAGTGAGAGCTATTATGGTAGGAAAGTCCAAGTGGAAGCCCCTGGAACTGCCTTTGTGTAGCAAAATAGTAAATCAAATGCAATGCCAGATTCCTGGAGGGATTGC
>JAQZBX010097438.1:0-11690 GCA_029593785.1 Cabassous unicinctus
GCCCATCCCAGTGGTAGGACTGTTCCATGTGACCAGCATAGAGCAGTGTGGCACCAGGTGAGTTGGTAAGGTAGAACCAAGGAGGTGATGAGTGGGAGAGGAAAGGCTTGCATCAATACACACTGCTGTTCATGGTAGTAATTCTAATTTCTTCTATCAGTGAGAGGATAACCTCGGATTGATAGAGGCTGACTTATATTTGAACTTGACCAATCTCTGACAAAAATTGACTTTCAGGCTGGCTGGAATGGAGAACAGAAAGCTATTGCACTATTTCTGCTTTGAGGTTGTGGGGTTAATGGGCTTGGAATAAAGAGGAAGTGGAACAAGTGGGAGAGGATTACACTTTCTGATTATACTTTTTATTGTGAAACCTAATATATATATATTTTTTTTTAATTGAATAATGCCTCATTTGTTATGCTTACAAAATGATCATGGGTTTAACTATTTCTTCAGATTATGTTTGAGCTTTAATTTTTGAGAGAAATTAGATTTAAACCTACAATTCTTAAACCAGGATAATAATATTATATTTGGAGTGCCACAATAATCAACAAGGAAACACACATTCCAGATAGGCAAGATATCCACCTTCTCATAGATTGATGCTTTGATTCTGTGAAGACATTAGTTAGGAAACTGATTCTCCTAAGAATTTGAGTATTTCTCCACATTCCAAACCCCAGTTTAGTTACATGTGCTATAGACTCAATCCACTAAAATTCACCATTTGTTCTATTTTCCCTATTTTACCTCCTTGTCACTATATGACATTAGAGGAGTCTCTCTATTAATAGTGCTTTGGAATTTTACAAGTATATAGCATAGCGCAAGATATTAACTACTGTTTTTAACTTATGATTGTGTTTCCTTTTTTTTGAGTTCATTTCCTTCATTATTAAGAATGACCTTATTTTATTTTATTTTTATAATTTCCCCCTACCTTATTTCTTTCCTCTTTCTGGAATTTTATTAATTTGATTTCCATCATTAATACTATTTTTAAACATTTCTCTCCAATTTTCAATGTATCTGATATGTAGCATAGACTTTAGGAATGTGCCTCAACACTTCTTCCAAAATTTCTATGGCACAATGTTATTTCTGATACACAGTTTTCACATATTAAGAACTCCCTCTAGTTTTCTGAGTTACTTTTATACCATCACTCATTGGAAGGATTCTCCTCTTTTTTATGTTTTCTGAAGACGTCTTTTCTTATGGGATTTTACTTTTATTCTTCTATTATGTGCAATGCGTATTTCCTCTGGATTCTTTATCCTGTCAATATTATGATTGTACTTTGGCTCTGTCTCTAAAATAGAGACTTTCCACAAGCATATGGTAAACCTAGGGTGTGAGAGGAAGAGGTTTAATGCAAGTGTAATGTGTGTCAACTGGGCTTGTGAACAGCTGAAATTCATTGATCAGGGCTGTGGAGATTGTTAAGGGGTCTTATAGGAGTCATAGATATATCTCTATTAATTGAATGCCCTTTATTTAACAATGCCTCATTTATTTATTATACCACCTACACAAAAAGAGATCTGAGTATAAACACCACTGGCCACCCTTATCTCCTTCTCTCTGATTTTATGAAAGGTCAGCCTTTGGCCAAATTCCAACCAGAATCCAAGAACACTGAGCTCCTTGATGGAGTCTAAGTCGTTTAGACTCCAGGTAACTAAGCAGGCTGGAGAAGGGTAAAAGATGGCTGAAAGGGTAAACTAAATATCTACTCACCATTTATAGATTCCTTTTATGTATCCAGCTTGGAATAAATTGTTCTTTCTGAACATGTGGATTCAAATGATTTACAGTTTTAATGAAATGTCAGTAATTGACACTAAAAAATCCCTCTACTCTTTTCTTTTTAATTATTCATAATCATTAACTTGTTTTATATTTATTTTTTGTGTTTTGTATGTATGCACTTGAGCATGTGTGAGTGAAATTTCATTTCCTTCTCTCTGTAATGTTCAGGGTAATTTTTCAGGTCTATCTTCAAGTTGATTAACTATTTTATCTTCTATTTTCATTTTGATTTAATCTTTGGTTAAAGGAATAATCTGCTTCATTTTGTACAAATCCCACATATTTCTTTATCTATTTTTCAAATCTGTATGGCCAATTTTCTTCTTCATATTTGCTTGTTAATCTTCTATTCCATTTTAATCTTCTTTTATATTTTTTCAATGAATTTTTCTATTTTAAAATTTAATTTTTATTTTCAAAGATGCTTTAGATTACATAAATGTTACATAAAAATTATAAGGGATTCCCATATGCCCCACTCTCTCCTTCTCCCATACTTTCCTACATTAACAACATGCTTCATTAGTGTGGTACATTTGTTACAAATTGACACCATTTTGAAGCATTGCTAGTAAACATGGACTACGATTTACAGTATAGTTTACACTTTGTCCCACACAATTTTGTAAGTTATACAAAATATAAAATAACCTGTATCCATCACTGCAATACATATTTCATTATGTTCTAATTACAATAATTGTATTATATAGAATTCTTGTATATTGATGAATCTGTTTATCTGTGTTGTTTTGCTTGTTTTTAATAAAATATCTTCATAAATAAAAAATATAAAATCAGATATCAACAGAATCATATATAATATTGATAAAATAAAATTGAATCAGGAAAACTTTCAGATAACATGCAATATAATATTGACTTACTAAAATATTTTTAATTTCATTATTCAGACAAAGTAAACAAATATGTTAACTCTGAATATTATATCAATTGTTTTTTTTAAAACATAGTTTAATGTTTCTTCAGCATATTTGTCTAAATCTTATTACTGCCAAATCCTATTGTAGGTAATGAATGTATACTAGCAGAATGCATTCGTGTTCAAAAATATAAATTAATACGAGACAGAAAAGTTAAAATTTTTAATCATTTAAAAGAAATTTACATTATGGCGATAATTTAAAGCTTCAAAAGAGTAAATATTCCATAATTGTTTTTAATTATTTATGGTTGTGCTTCATGTTGAAATCAGTATTTAGCTGAAGTTAAGTACAAAGCTGATTATTGCCATCATATTTAAACTGTATGAGACGTGATATCTAAGATATAAGCAAAACTATGTTTTTAATTAAATATTTTAGCAAAAACATTCAAATATATAACATAACAGGATAGAAAACAAATGTTTCAGACCAAGTAGATATTTTATTTCTCACAATATCTCATTCTTTCTTTATTTTCTTTCAACCACTTCATTACATCTACATTGAATGATTTTATATTTCTTACATATAATTGCAATTTTTTCTCTCCTCCATGTGGGAAAGTATATCATCTGTATAACTTTATTTTCATAAAATATGTACTCCCAGACAGGACATTTTTTACTTAAGTACTCCTGCCCTATACCTAATGAAATAAATAGAAGTAAGTACAAAATTAAAGCATTTTGACATGTTATGAGTGCTATTTACCAAACATTTCTGGAAAGATTAGAATTGCGAGGTAGTCTGATATCCAATATTTTGCTTTTACCACTATTAACGAGTTAATTTCTCTTATTTGATGTCAGTACTTTCTTTGCAAATGAAATAAAATTTCTTACAATCACAACTACTTCTTGCTAGCTTCCCCTGCAGCATATATTTTTAAAAAGTGAATTTCTTCATCTCATGCATATAAAATGTTTTCATTCAAGTTACATCTAGGCCACTTACCTATATTAGAAAGTTATTATTCTGATACTAACTAGGAATTACAGTGGCATGTTTATGTATTTACTTTAATGCTGATAGTATTTACTGAAGTTTCCATGCTGATTAAACCAGGTGGCAATCACTGTGAAAACATGATTATCCATCACAAAATATTCACAGATATCAACGCTATTGAAATAGGAAACTACTGGCCTTCTTAACTTTGGAATGTAACAGAAGCCATCTGGAGAATTTGTTTGAATACAGGGGCTTAAATCTTCTTTAAATAGAGAGATACTGAAATGGGGAGTCAGAGAGGAAAACAAAAATATTGACATGAAGGTCAATATTCATGTTCCATGTAATTTATGGTAGCAAAAAATATTCAATGACAAAGACAGGAAATATTCCAGCTCTTAGAAAATACAAACAAAATGTATTTGGCCACTTTAAAAATATATTTCCAAAGCAGATGAATGAGTATGTATATATATGTAAGTATAAAACAATACACAGATGAAAATAAAATGTCAATTCAAAAAAAAAGTTAGTGATAAATTCATACATTTTTGACTCTAGTAGTTTTTCTTAAGATATTGAAATTCTGTATTTAACTCTACTTTGACATCATAGATTTAAGTGAGAGATAATATTGGTTAAACTGTTAAAATACCATCAACCAAAATTAAAGTTAATTTTTCTTTGGAATAAATTTTTGGAAAGTAATAAAACAAGAGCTAACAGAAGCCAAAATCATTCTTCATATTTTCTCCTATAATTTCTAAGCAATGTGTCTTTTTTGGAAAAGACTTATATCGTGCAAATTTAGAATTCAGCTAAGGCCAGGAGGCAGAAAATTATATGATAATCCCAAAGAAATACCAATCACCATGAATACAGTTAGCTAATAGAAGTTGCCAAGTTGGTTTCTAGTGTCTTATTTCTCCTCCTGTTCCTTGGGCCAGAATTCAGACGGGCAGTGTCAAAAGGGATTAAAAAGCACCCAGAGGGGGTTGAACATCTACTAAAAGAGGGAATAGAGGGGCCATTGGAATGCCTGCCAGTGGTGGAATTCCTAAAGCCACAAGCAAGCACATGCCCAGGGAAAAAAACAGGCTATATTGCTCCAAGCAGGATCTGATAAGATGTAGTGGAACCTTCACTTTGCATTTGCCATAGACTGATCTGGATAAAAGGGCTAAAATCTCAAGAAAACCACCAATTAAATTCAAGCCAATTGGCAAAGAATTTGGAAGGTGCTTTTTGCATGTTTGTTTTCCTTAGCTACTGAACAATCAAGGAAATCTCTGTAATATCACTATCTGGATAGAATCAAAAGAAACAGACAACTCAGAGGCTAAGTCTCAGATATTAAACTTTAAAGTACTAAAATGTACAGTGAACAAAAATAGATTAGAAGACACAGAAACAAGAAATGATGTCCAAGGCAAAGTAACAAGATAAAAATACAGAAACTATTGAGAGGACTGAATTTAAGACATACCAGAAAAAGACTTAAAAAAAAAAATCCTCAGTATTCTCAAAGAGATAAATAAAAACATAGAGGAAGATTGAAAGGATGTGTGGAAAACAATGAATAAGCAATCTGAGAATCTCAATAATGTGACAGAAAATTTTAAACAGAACCACTGGATATTAAGACCACAATACCTGAAATGAAAAATTCCCAGGAAGATTTCAGTAGAAAATTGGAGCTGGCAGAAGAAAGAATCAGTGATCATGAAAACAAGACAAAGGAAATGATTTGGGCTGAAAAGCAGATTTAAAAAAATGAAAAATACAAACACTGCCTAAGCAACTGTTAGATAACATAGAATAACCCAATGCATGAATTATGGGGATCCCAGAAGGAGAAGAAAGAGAAAAATTGTCAATTAATTTTCAAAGCAATAATGGCAGAAAACTAGTCTATTTTAATGAAAAGCAGGAATATACACATTTATGAATTTCAACAAACCTCATACAGGATAAACTCAAAGAGAAACATGCCTAGAAACTAATAAATCATACATTCTAGTGCCAAGAACAGGTAGTGAGCTCTGAAAGCTGCAAGAGAAAAGCAATAAGTATGGTTAAAGAATCCCAATAAGATTAAATGCCAATTTTTCATCAGAAACCAAGGGAATAAGAAGGCAGGTGGGACAAATATGTAAAGTGCTGAAAGAATATGATTATCAACCAAGAATTTTATATCCAGTGTGACAGTCTTTAAAAAATGAGGAAGAAATGAGGACATTCCTAGATAAGCAAAAACTGAGGAAGTTTATCTCCACTAGTCCTACCCTTGAAACATTGCTAAGGGGATTGCTGCAGATGAAAGGAAAGGACACTAGACAGTGTATCAGAGAGTCAAAGAATAAATACAAGTGTGGAAATGGGTGGGGAAGATGTATATGGGAATCCCCCATATTTTTTATGTAACATTTATGTAATCTAAAGATTCTTTAAAAATAAAAAAAAAATAAAAAAGAACAATTGATTGTGGGAACATGGCATAGGATTAGGCCGATAAGACTCAGTGCTTTCACAAAAAAACAACAGAGAAGGAGTCAAAAGCTGCCCAAGGTACCTGCTTTGCAGGTCAGTAGACCAGGACAGTGCTTGACACTTCCCAGGAGGATGAGGGACAGAAAGACAAAGATGCTAAAACAACAAACTATGAGTTACTAAACCTGCCAGCTGCTGGGAAGTCCCCACCCAGCCCTGAGATATTCAGCAGGGGTAAAACCCCTGGTGCATGGCAGCTGACTGAGACGAGAAAAGATGTCTTCCTCCCTGCCACCTGTAATAAGTGAAAAGGGAGGGGGAGTTGTGTGGATTTTCTTCAGGGAATTTGTCCAGTAGAGCCCACATCGAATCTCAGCTCTGCCCAGACAACACAGAAAAACTGAGAGAGAGATACACCTCCATGGAAAGGTGTGCCAACAACCGCCATCTGATGACCTGTCTGGAAATTACATGGACAAAATTGCTTTAAGAGCTCTCTTTACCCCACCTGTGGGAGAAAGTCTGCGCCCCATTAGTGAGTCCCTGGCATGACTTTGGTAACAGGCTGGGCAATTTTAAAGACTTAGGATAAGTTGAACCAAATATCAAAGAGCTGTGAAAAAATAATAACAATAGGCAAGAGAAAGAAATTGGGCATTAGAGTACATTTGACAACATATTAGTTGCCTAGATATCAGCAAAAAATTACAAGCCATTTTAAGAAACAGGAAGAGATGGCCCAGCCAAAGGAACAAACCAAATATCCTGAAGAGATAAAGGATTTAAGAAAATTAATCAATGATAATCACACAACAATCCTAAACCAATGTAAAGAATTGAAAGAAAATATGTCTAAAGAGATAAAAGATATTAAGAAGACACTGGGTGAGCATAAAGAACAAATTGAAAGTCTGAAAAGAAAAGTAACCAAACTTATGCTAATGAAAGACATAATGGAAGGGATTAAAAATACATTAGAGGCACATAGAGCAGATTTGAACTGCTTGAAGACAGAATTAGTAAAGGAGAAGAGAAAGAGAAGAGAACGGAAAAAAATGGAAGAGGGTCTCAGGGAATTGAGTGACAACACAAGACACAAAAACATATGCATTATCGGTGCTCCAGAAGGAGAAGAAAATGCAAAAGGGGCAGAAAGAATGCTTGAGGAAATAATGGCTGAAAACTTCCCTACTCTTATGAAAGACATAAATATCAATATCCAAGAAGGACAATGCACTTCAAAGAAAATAAACATGAATTGACCTACCCTGAGACACATACTGTTCAGAATGACAAATATGAAAAATAAAGAGAAGAGTCTGAAAGCAGCAAGAGAAATGCAAGGCATCACATACAAGGGAAAATCAATAAGATTAAGTGCTAACCTCTCATCAGAAGCTATGGAGGAGAGAAGGAAGTGGTGTGATATATTTAAGATATTGAAAGAGAAAAACTGCCAGCCAAGAATTCTGTATCTGGCAAATCTGCCCTTCAAAAATTAATGGGAGTTCAAAGTCTTCACAGACAAACAAAAATTGATGCAATATGTTATCAAAAGACCAGAATTACAATAGATACTAAAGGGAGTGCTGCAGCCTGAAAGGAAAAAAGAAAGGTGAGAGACCTGGAGAAGAATGTAGAAATGAAGAATATTAGGAAGGGAAAAGAGATAGACTAAGGTATGATACAACAACAGTAAGTCAAGGATCAACATGGTTGAAGTAAATAATGCCTTTACAGCTATAACATTGAATGTTAATGGCTTGAACTCCCCAATCAAAAGACACAGACTGATAGAATGGATTTTAAAAATGACCCATCTATATGTTTTCTACAAGAGACTCACCTAAGATGTAATGACATAACCAGGTTAAAAGTGAAAGGCTGGAAAAAGATATTCCATGCAAATATTAAAAAAGAAAAAAAGAAAAGACCTGGAGTAGTGATACTAATATTGGACAAAATAGATTTTAAATGGAAAACTTTTATAAGGAATGAAGAAGGTCATTATATATTAATAAAAAGCACAATATAACAAGAAGAAATAACTCTTCTAAAAATATATGCATCTAACCTCAGTGGCCCAAGATACATGAAGCACACACTGGCAAAGCTGAAAGTAGAAATAGATGTCTCTACAATAATATATGGAGATTTCAATATGCAAGTCTCAGTATTGGATAGAATATCTGGAGACAGTATAAATAAAAAAACTGAATAATATAATAATTGAACTAGACATAACAGATATCTATAGAGCATTGCACCCCAAACAGCAGAACAAATATAGTTTACAACTGCTCATGGATGCTTGTCCAAATAGATCATATGTTGAGTCACAAGACAAGCCTCAATAAATTTAGAAAGATTGAAATTATACAGAACACTTTATCTTATCATAATTGAATGAAGCTCAAAATCAATGATAGATGGATAAAGGGAAAATTCATAAATACGTGGAGGTTAAACAATACACTCTTAAACAATGAGTGGGTCAAAGAAGAAATTGCAAGAGAATTCAGCAAATATCTTGAGATGAATTAAAATGAGAACACAACATATCAAAACTTATGGGAGAGTGCAAAGGCAGTGCTGAGAGGAAAATTTATAACCCTCATTGCTTACATTAAAAAAGAAGAAAGACTTAAAATTGATGATCTAATTGCACACCAGGAAGAGCTAGGAAAAGAATAACAAGCTGATCCGATAGCAAGCCAAAGGAAAGAAATAGTAACGATCAGAGAAGAAAGAAATTGAATTGAGAACAACAAAAAAGGGAGAAAATCAACAAAATCAAAAGTTGGTTTTTTGAAAGGATCAACAAAATTGACAAACACTTAGCTAGACTGACGAAGAAAAAAAGAGAAGACACAAATAAAATCAGAAATGAGAAGGGGGGCATTATCATTGACCGCATAGAAATAAGAGAGATCAAAAGAGGATACTATCAACAACTATATGCCAAAAAACTAGAAAATGTAGATGAGATGGACAAATTCCTGGAAACACATCAGCCATCTACACTGACTTTAGAAGACATAGAATACCTCAATACACCAATCTCAAGTGAAGAGATTAAAACAGTCATCAAAATCATCCCAAAGATGACACGCCCGGGACCAGAAGGCATTACAGGTGAATTATACCAATTATTCAAGCTCCATCTAATAACAATCTTGTGCAAGCTCTTCCAAAAAATTGAACAGGAGCAAAAGTGACCAAGCTCATTCTATGAAGCCAATATTACCCTAATAACATAACCAGGTAAAGATACTACAAAAACAATAAAATTGTAGACCAATATCTGTAACGAATATAGGTGCAAATTCATCAATAAAATACTTGCAAACAGAATCCAAAAGCACATAAAAAGATTTATACACCACGATCAAGTGAGTTTTCTTCCAGATATGAAAAGATGTTTCAACACAAGAAAATTAATTTGTGTAATAAACAGCATTGATAAATTGAAGAAGAAAAAGCACATGAGCCTCTCAATTGATGCAGAAAAGGCATTTGACAAAATACAGCACCCTTTCTTGAAAAAGAAAAAAAAAAAAAAACACTCCAAAAGATGGGAATAGAAGGAAGACTTTCTCAATATGATAAAGTGCATATATAAAAAACTTACAGCTAGCATTGTATTTAATGGTGAAAGACTGAAAGCTTTCCCTCTGAGATCAGGAACAAGACAAGGAAGCCCACTGTCACCATTATTACTCAATATTGTGCTAGTAGTTCTAGCCAGAGCAATTAGGCTAGACAAAGAAATAAAAGGTGCTCAAATAGGACAAGAAGAAATAAGACTATCACTATTCACTGATGGCATGATGCTGTATCTAGAATATCCTGAAAAATCCACAACAAAACTACTAGAATTAATATGCAAAAACAAGTAGTGTTTCTATACATTACTGATGTGCAATCAAGGAGGAAATCAGAAAAAAATTTCATTTCTAAAACATTTCTAAAACAATGAAATATTTAGGAATAAATTTAACCAAAGACATAAAGGACCTGTATTCAGAAAACTACAAAACATTGCTAAAAAAAATGATAAAAGACTTAAATAAATGGAAGAACATTTTGAGTTCATGGATTGGAAGACTAAATATTGTTAAGATGTCAATTCTAACCGAAATGATTTACAGATTAAATGCAATTCAAATAAAAATCCCAAAAGGCTTTTTTTGCAGAAATTGAAAAGCCAATAATCAAATTTATTTGGAAGGGTATGTAGCCCTGAATAGTAAAAAATATCTTAGAAAAGAAAAAAGTTGGAGGACTCACCCTTCCTGACTTTAAAGCATGTTACTTAGCTACAGTGGTAAAAAAAAAAAAACAGCATGGTACAGGCATAAGGACAGACAGATTGACCAATGGAACTGAATTGAGAACTCAGAAATTGAACCTCACATCTACAGTTAAGTGATTTTTTGAGAAGGCTGTTAAAGCCACCCAGCTGGGCCAGAACAGTCTATTCAACAAATGGTGCTGGGAAAACTGGATAGCCATATCCAAAAGAAAGAAAGAAGACCCCATCTCACACTTTAAACAAAAATTAACTCAAAATTCATGAAGGGCTTAAATATAAAAACAACCATAAAATTCCTAGAAGAAAATGTAGGAAAACCTCATCAAGATCTTATAGTAAGTGGTAGTTTCTTTAACCTTATGCCCAAATCACAAGCAGCAAAAGAAAAAATACATAAATGGGACTGCCTCACAATTCAACAATTTTGCACCTCAATGGGCTTTGTCAAAAAGGTGAAAAGGCAGATGACTCAATGGGAGAAAATATTTGACAATCACATATCTAATAAGCATTTAATATCCATGATATATAAGGAGATCATACAACTCAACGTTAAAAAGACATTGGGTTAGAAAGACATATCCAATTAAAAAATAGGCAAAATGCTTGAAAAGACAACTGTCCAAAAAAGAAATACAAATGGTGAAGAAACACATGAAAAAATGTTCTACATCACTAGTGATTAGGGAAATGCAAGTCAAAACTACAAGGAGATATTTCACAGCTATTAGACTGGCTGCTATTAAAATGTTGGAAATCTGTAAATGTTGGAGAAGATGTAGAGAGATAGGAATGCTTATTCACTGGTGGGAATGTAGACTGGTACAGCCACTGTGGAGGACTGTTTGGCAGTTCCTAAGGAAGTTTGATAAAGACTTGCTATGGGTCCCAGCAATACCATTGCTAGGTATATACCCAGAAGAACGGAGAGCAGTGACAAGAATAGATATCTGCACATCGATGTTCACAGCAGCCAAAAGTAGGAAACAACTCAGGTGTCTATGAACTAATGAATGGATGAACAAATTTTGGACTATACACATGATGGAGTATTTTGCAGTGGTAAGAAAAATGAAGTTGTGAAACATATGACAACATGGATGAACCTGGAGGACATTATGTTGAGTGAAGCAAGCCAGACACAAAAGGACAAATACTGTATGATTGCC
>JAQZBX010097439.1:0-11694 GCA_029593785.1 Cabassous unicinctus
AAAATTTTGTTTTATAAGTCATACTTTTGTATAAATTTTCAAATATTTAATATCACAGAACATAAACAAAAGTTTCCTTCAAATTAGCATCCAGATAATTTCTGTTTCAGTTTAGGTTAAAGAGAAAGCAATAATGAGGATGTTTTAGTTTGACCAAACTTTTAATCTTTCTTCCTATTCTTTTGTTTTCCTACTTAATTTTTTTTACTTAATTTTCTTTCTACTTAATTACATCTCCTATTTCTATTTAATTACATCTATAATGAACAAGAATATCATAGTTTGCTTTACACAAATGCAATAATTTTTCTCTATAATATGAGAGTATGTATTCTGCATATAAATTATTATCATAGAATCAAGTATTCCTAGACAGGATATTTTATGTAACTATCCCTGCCCTATAAGTAACTAAATAACTGTAAGTAAATACAAATTTAACATATAATGACAAGTTATGAATGCTATTTACCAAATGTATCTGTAATGATTAGAATTTTGAAGTATTTTGCTTTTACCATTATTAACTGGTTAATTTCTCTTATTCGGTGTCAAAAACACTTTCCATTTTGATTTTTGTAAGTTACTTGTAATTGCTTTGTAAACGAAAGGAAGCACTGTCACAATCACATTTAATTATTGTTCATTGTCTTTACAATAAATGTAAATTTACATTATTTAAATGTGATAGAATTTCTATATATGATGTGTATATGATGCTCTCATTCAAGTTAGAAAGTTATTATTCAGATGCCTAATTTACTGCTATTTACTGAAGTCATGCTGATTAAATCAGGTGGCAATCTCTGTCAAACCCTGGTCATCCATCACACAAATATACAGGGGTATTGATGACCTTGAAACAGGATACTATTAGCCTTTTAAAACTTGGATATGATAGAATTTTTTGAAACATCTTCTGAAATTCTTATTTGAAATGAGTTTACACCCATGAGAATGGATTAAGATTAATAACATGCTTTTATTGGCAAAGGGAATAATACAACCTACTACGTCCTCCTAGGATATATCCTAAGAACAAGGGTCTTGACTTATGTCATCACATTGAGTCTAATAATCAAGTTCCAGGATCTTAAAGCATATGGCTTATATTCCAATTTTTAATGGCCTCAATATTGTTATCTGGGCATTATGTTTTACATTATTAAAGGATATTAAACCCTGTCAACTGTTTGTGATTGGGCAAAATTAAATACATAGTGTAACCGTTGGCCAATTTGATGTAATTATGAATTCCAAAAATAAAATTGGATCATGCTTGTAAACTGATCTGTTAATCTGGGCATGATTAGGTTATGATTAGGGCATTGAGCCCCACCCCTTGGTGGGTGGGGAATCGAATATAAAAGGCAAGGCAGAGAACAGAGTAGCAGCAGTCTTTGAGAAGCATCTTTGATGTTGGAAAGAAGGCCCCAGGAGAAGAGAAGAGAGCCATTCGCCTGATCACCTACAGCTGACCTTGTGGAGGAAACAGGAGCTAAGCCGAGAGAGAGATGCAGCCCCGAGAAGAGAGGAACCCAAGAAGCCTGAACCCTGGACAAATGTCGGCAGCTGTCTTGCTCCAACACGTGACAATGGACTTTGGTGAGGGAAGAAACTTATGCTTTATGGCCTGGTAACTGTGGACTTCTACCCCAAATAAATACCCTTTATAAAGACCAACACATTTTTGGTATTTCACATTAGCACTCCTTTGGCTGACTAATACAGAATTTGGTACCGAGGAGTGGGGAAGTGCTTTTGTAATTACCAAAATGTTGGAATGGTTTTATAAATGGATAAGGGGTATATTTTCGAGAAATTGTGAAATGCTTCATGGAAAAGGCCTAGATCACTTTGAAGAGACTGTTGGTAGTAATATGGACACTAAAGAGACTTTCTATGATGCCTTAGAAGTAAATGATGAAACTTTTATTGGAAACTGGAGGAAAGGCAATCCATGTTTTAAAGTTGCAGAGAACTTAGAATTAACTCCTGGTGTTATATGGAAGACAGAATTTGAAAATGGCAAACCTGAGCATTTAGCAGAAGAACTTTCCAAAGTAAATTCGAAGAATGCGGCTTGGCTTCTCCTTGCAGCTTATAGCAAAATACTAGATGAGCGAAACACACTAAGGACTGAACGTTTGGGCACAAAGAAAACAGAAACTGATTCCGGAACTTCCAAGTTTGTGGAAATCAAATTCCCAGATCAAAGTGCCCCATTTGAAGACTTTACTAAACTTGGAACTTGTAAATCAGAATTGAAGATGCAGTTATCTTGGAAAGACTTGTGGAAAGTCTTACTGTCTGATGGCTTGGACCCCTGCTTCCTGCATGCTAAACCAACAAAGTTTTTGAGAGAGCTGAATGAACAAAACCACTGTCAGCTTGGACAAAAGAGGACATGGAAAGGAGAGATTGAAGGAGAATCAGCTTTAAGAAGAAAACCGTGGAAGCAGAGATCTGGACTTAAGACATCTCCTTGGGCCAAGAAAGGAGCCCCACCCATTTGTACAGAGAGGGTGAGTTTGCCCATGCAGTTGAAGAGGGTGGATGTTCTTACCCGATGTTCTGAGAAAGTTTTTATGGCCCATGGTACAGAGAGGGTGAGTTTTCCCCAGCAGTTAAAGAGGGTGGATGTCCGCACCCAATGTTCTGGGAGAGTTTTGCCACCCCAGGGTGCAGGGAGGGTGGAGCACATTCCTCAAAGATTAGGGCGGTTAAGGTCAACACCCCATAGGTCTGAGAGTGGTGCACCTGTCCCCCATGGATTAGAGAAGGCCAGGTGGTCAACTCGTTGCTCTGAGAGGGTTGAACCTGTATGCCAAAGGTTAGGGGGAATGTTGTCTTCACCTCACTGTACTAGGGGGGCTAAGGCTCTAACCCAAAGATTGGGTAAGGTGTGGCAATCACCCCAGCACTGTTGGAGGGTGAGGTCTGGAGCTTGGTCAACACCCAGATGCTTGGTGAGGGTGGAACCAAGAAAATGGGCATTGTGCAAGCCTGTGGAAAGGGTGGGTTCCCATGTGCCCCAAGGAGAAGAAACCATCTTCTTAAGAATGACTCTCAGACTTTGAAATCAAATGGAGGATGCCATGTAGGTTTACTGAACTGTAGAGGATCCATGACTCATGTTTAACATCCCAATTTCTTCTTATGATATTGAAAATGTTTATCCTTTGTCTTTCCATTTGTGTATTGGAAGCAGTTAAATGCTTTTGTAAGATTCAGAGTTCTACAGCAGACGGGATTTTGCCTGAAAACAAACTGTATTTCTTTAAAATGATTATAATGTGATTTTGTAGTTGAATTGTTACTGATTTAAGGATTTTTTGAATATTGAAATGTATTTTTGGAATTCAGAGGGTGGAGTGTAACCGTTGGCCAATTTGATGTAATTATGAATTCCAAAAATATAATTGGATCATGCTTGTAAACTGATCTGTTAATCTGGGCATGATTAGGTTATGATTAGGGCATTGAGCCCCACCCCTTGGTGGGTGGGGAATCAAATATAAAAGGCAAGGCAGAGAACAGAGTAGCAGCAGTCTTTGAGAAGCATCTTTGATGTTGGAAAGAAGGCCCCAGGAGAAGAGAAGCGAGCCATTCGCCTGATCACCTACAGCTGACCTTGTGGAGGAAACAGGAGCTAAGCTGAGAGAGAAACGCAGCCCCGGGAAGAGAGGAACCCAAGAAGCCTGAACCCTGGGCAAATGTCGGCAGCTGTCTTGCTCCAACACGTGACAATGGACTTTGGTGAGGGAAGAAACTTATGCTTTATGGCCTGGTAACTGTGGACTTCTACCCCAAATAAATACCCTTTATAAAGACCAACACATTTTTGGTATTTCACATTAGCACCCCTTTTGGCTGACTAATACACATAGTAATTAAGGATGGGGGAGGAGACACAGTGAGCAAATATCCTGAAGTGAGGTCTTAATTTTCATGGGGTAAGTCCTGATGAGCTAATTCTCTTCTTCATAAGCAGGCTGTTTGCTGAGATGAACAAATATCTTTCCAGATATATTGGAGCATTTTAATTTCCTAGAGCAACAATGAAGTGATTTATTGGTCTCAAGTCTTAAACTCCTGTGAAGAAATTTTTGCAACAAACAGTTATGCTGAGACAGGAATTCTCAGTTCTCATTGCTATCTTTTGGTTTTTCTCTTGTCAGATCTGAAATGTAGTTTAATCTTTTCTATAGAAGTGTTTAATTCAGATCTGCACCACTGCTTGATATATCATCATTGTATATCAACTTTCTTGCTGTTGAAAATTAAACCCTTGTATATGTCAGGTATTCCTCTATTTTTTGATGAATGGTCAAATGATGGGACAATAGCTGTACAAAGTATTTAAGATTGTGGAGATCACACTTTGCATCACTGTAACAGAGACAAATATTAAAAGAATATTTAACATGAGTATTTGTTTTTATTCCACATCTATCTAATCCAGGGTCAAATATTTCCAAGTCAGATCAAGAGGAGAATTGCCATTTCTAATTGAAAGAACAGAATCAGATAGTGCCTTACAAACAAATGTATCTAATATCTTGATTTAGCAACTTACTTCCTAGTTCATTTAGTAATATTAAGAACTCTGATTTCATTTCTTCTTAATGAAATGAAACCAGGATGTATATGATAACATGGATGAACCTTGAGGATTTTATTTTGAGTGAAATAAGCCAGACACAAAAGGACAAATATTGTATGGTCTCACTAATATTAAATAAATACAATGAGTAAACTCACAGGGGTAACTTCTAGATAATAGGTTACCAGCAGATAAAATCTGAGCTGAGAATGGGAGCTGATGTTACATTATATGTATATATGTTATATTATATGTTATTATAGTGAGTATAAATAACATTCATGATTTATAAAAGGGATTGTGGCTAAAAGGTGCAGTTTGTGTGAATTGAAAGGAAGTGTCAATTGAAAAGAAGCTAGAATATAATCTTCGGAAGTATAACATAGTTATTTCTGTGGTGGATGAAGACTGGTTAATAGTATAAATATAAGAATGTTCTACAAAGTGCTTTACAAAGTGTTAAGAATATGGTGACACACAGGAAAATTACAACTAATGCAAGTTATGGATAATAGTCTGTAATTTTGAAATATTTTGCAGCAATGGCAAATAAGGTATTATACCAATTCTCTGGGACAACAGTAGGGGGGTAAAAAGAAGAAAAAGAATAACACATAATGTTTGGTACAGGTCTAAGCACAACATTTTTGCTTAAAATTGCACATGTTCTGCCTTAAGAGGACAGTATTATATCTGAAGTTTTCGTGTTTCAAATCAGCCCATATCAAATTTCTTGTATTTATGGGGGGGGGGAGGAATTTATTGCTAACTGTATTTTCTACCTCACTTGTGAAATTTTAAATCATATCATGTGGGATTTTCACAATTTTTCATTCTTTGTGCAAAGTCTGAATTTAAGAGGATTTAAAATAGGAATATGCAACATAACTTGTCCTTTACGTGGTATGCAAGATTGACTCATCCATGACAGCATATAAACCTCAAACCACCAGTGTGGGATGTGAACTAATTTGTAAATGATTTTCAGACATCTATTAAGATGGAACAAAACTAAACAGTGTAGTTCTTAATGCCGAATGACTGGAGTCCTTTTAAGAAAAGGAAGCTCGAACACAGAGGTATAAGCCATAGGAAGGGACAGAAAGAGACAGATTACCATGATATGGAGGCAGAAATTGAGCAACCACCAGAATGCTGCAGAGAACATTGCTTGCCAATACCTTAATTTTGTACTCTTAGCCTCCAAAATTCTGAGATGATGAATTCCTGTTATTTAAGTCAAACAGTTCTGGGGTATTTTGTTATAGCAGCCTTGGCAAACTAAGGCATGTGGATAAATTGTTGACTCTTAAATTGAGATCCAGTAATTCTCCTTCCTGAATTAAGATATCTAAATCTCTCTTTTGATGAGGGTGAAATTGACAGGACAAATTAGACTTATTCTCAGGAATTATCTTCAAGTCAGGAATGAATGCACTGAAAAACAATTCCCTGTCCAGTTTGTGAGTAGGAAACAAGATTTATTTTTGTGTTGTAAATCCAGTAACAGTCATTGAGGGAAAACGTGATTTGTTTTTGGAGGATAAATCCTTATGATATGGTCCAATAGTACAGATTTAGTACCACTCATAAGAGTGATCTGTTACCATGTTACAAAATTTATAGTAGAAAGCACACAACACTCATCTAAACCACTCACAAAAATGGCTTAATTAGTCATCCTTCCTAATAAGATTTGTCAGCATGAGGGAAATTCCAGATATTCACCATCACTTACATATTCACTTTCTAAGTCTGCTGCTGAAAATATGGATTAAATGGCTGGTTCCTATGAAAGGTCCACATATGATATTTTTGTGAGGTAGGAATCCCTTTTCGTGATTGTCATGTGATAGAGTTTTTGGAATTCTAGCCATCTGCCACTTGATGTATTTTCCATCTAAAAGGTCACTTGGTGATCAAATTAAAATACTCAGGAAAATAAATTATCTTGATTCTGGTTCTGATAGGTGTTATGTGACACCGAAGGGAAAATATGCCCAAACACATTTTTTAGTTTGATGGATTAGCCAAACCTTAAAAGAAGTTTAGGCAGAATTTAGACACACATAAATGAGAAAATAAACATAAAAACACCAACACCATGGGTAGATTCCTTATAAGTAAAATAGATAAGTGGTAACAAGCATCTGTAAGTGACTGGGAATCTTATATCAGCAATGTGGAAAAATTGTATTAGAAGCCTTAAAAATATAATTCAGCTTAAAGTGCTTAAAGTATGATTATCTCCTGCTTCATTCTTCTGGATTTTATTCTGTGATTCCTTGGTGGAAAGTGTCTACTTTACACCATTATCTGCCTAATCTGAATGTTTTGCATGGAAGTTGTCTTCTACTTCTTGAAGAATGTCTGATACTGGATATTTCTAAATAATTCTCAGTTGGTGTTATCCTGCAGGGACAGCATCCATGGTTCCAAGGAAGACTTACAGCTTTTAATTAACTGGAACAATCCCTTGGGGTTTTGCTTATGTGGTAATTAACAGTTCTTTAAAAAAAAAAAAAAAAACTTTTCAATGGAATTTGAAGGCTTTCTCTAATGTATAGAAGTCTGTGTTTCTTAGCAGTGCCCTCATGTGGATCTTTGCTAAATAACTATTTTCTTAGCTTTAGTATCATTTGACATTTAGAGAGACAAAGAGATGTTTTGAAAAACATCAGGTTATGTCTTCTTTATGATTAACCTTAATTTCCTCAATTTATTTTTTTCCTCTTACTTTTTATATATAAGTAAGCAAGAAGTAATCAGGCAGCATCTTCAACACTTTATGTGGAAATCTTAGCTAGACACTGAAGTTCAATAGGCATGGTTTCCTCTTTCCACATTACTTCAGACAGCAGTGCTGCCAAATACTATGCCACTGTATAACATGGTTCACCCCTTAATTCTGCTTACAATAAGCTTTTAACCACTTTCCTGCAGTCCCTTAATGGCAGCCTTGTCCAACAATATGTAACTCTTGCTACCAATTTTAACAAGGCACTTTATTCTTTCATTCACTCTCCTCAAAACCCACTGTCTGATTTCAAAACCACTCTCAATAATTTGGTTCCTGTTGTTCTTATAGATGGCATCACCTCACTTCCAGATACAAGAAAACATTACTAAATATAAATTGTTGCCGAAAATATTTTTTAGTAACTTTAGAAGTTTTAAACAACAAAACTGCAATATTTCATTTTTTCTAGCTATCAGACATATTTCATAGTTTCTGGGGATATGGAATGCAGAATCACCTTAGCTTGACCCATCATTCTCAGGATTTCTCATGGGGTTGCAGTAAAGATGTCATGAATGAGTGCAATCTCATCTAAAGTCACAAATGGACCACGGTGTGCAATCTGCTTATGGGCTCATTTGGATGTTTTTTTCAGGTCCCAATGACATTGAAATATAGACTTATGCATAGTACTGCCTTACAGTATAGTAAATGCCTTCTCTCAGGGCAAGGGATTGTGTGCATGAGAGTGATGCATAACAGGGTAATCAAGGAAGTGGCCATTGTCTTTGTATTACCTAATACCAGAAGTGACATCCTATCATCATGATTTATTCTGTTTATCATAAATAACACAATCCCCCCTCACAAAGAAGGGGGATATCACATGAATACTAGAAATGGGACTCATTTGCGTTCATTTTATCACCACATACCACACCTCCATCTTGAAACAACCAAAATAACTCAGCCTATCTTTATATTTATGTTTATTCTTATTTTTGTGTTTGTTTATGTTTATGTATATTCATATTCAGCATATTGCAGGATATATCAGGCAATGGAAATAAAACAACTCTGAGATACAGAAAATAAATGAAGTTGCTCCAGGTCACTGACTTGAGAAAATTTGCAGGTTGCAGCACAGGGAATGGGAACACAGGTGGAATAGAGGAGATTTAGGAATTGAGGAAATGGAGCTAATATTCTGGCCAGACTAAAGTGGCTAGAGTTTATAGGGTATAGTACAACAGGAATTAGCTGCACAGTAAAACAAGCCTGGAGATCTGCAAATGTCTCAAGTTTTCAGCAGATACTGTTTTGCACACATGTATAATGAAACTGCCCAAATGAAGGAAAGCACCAGTTACTAAAGATTGCACAGGAATGGTGTGTATATTCTCAACAGCCAAAAGGAACATCTCATAATTCTAGATACACTGGGTAATCACAAGGGAATTGTCCTTGTATTTGGGTAAATTTAGTATTGGAATAAACACTGATATGGTTTATTATTTTATTCAAATCTAAGAAAAAATGCAAAAATATCAAATCATTTCCACATAACCTAACTGTGGATTTCAGCAAAACTTAAATACATTTATAGGAATGAAAAACACCCATTACAAAAAACTAAACTTCACAATATATTAAATCCAAACAATGATTTTCAGGCAACCTAGAAATGACAAAAATCCAACAGATGTTGAGGAGACATCTCAGACAATAAAAACAGACCACAAACTATGGAAAATGTTACAACTAGGAGGAAATTACATGAAAAGAGTTATAAATAATTGCCATATATTTGAAAAGTTAAGTAGAGCTATAGAGGCTTTAAAAATTCAGATGGAATGCTCAGAAATAAAAATTAAAATTATGTGAGTTGAAATTTATATAGATTGGCATTAACGATGGAAGAGGCATTTTAGAAAAAATTAGTGAACTTGAAGATACAGCAATAGAAAATAAAACTTGGAAAGAAAAAAAGAATTTCAAATATGATAATAGATCAATAAGTTAAAAGAAATCTTCAGCTGAAAGCCATTATGTAATTGGTGAATTGGAAAGACAAAAATTGTTATGGGGAGTAAACATATTTGAAGTTATAATGGCTAAAACTTTTCAAAGTTTTACAAAAACAAAACCTCTAAAGAAACAAATACAAGGAGTTCAAAAAACCTCAAGCATAAAGTTCATGAAGAAAACTTGCCAAGAAACATTTAAAACATGCTGACAATCAGTGATAAAGAGAAAATCATAAAAAGGATCAAAGTGGATAAACTTTCCATACAGAGGAACAAGGATAAAAATGAGAGCAGATTTCTCACTGGAGACAACGGATGAGAGAATATAGTAGAGTGAAACCTTTAAATTATCAAAAGAAAAAAATGTAAACATAGAATTATATATTCAACTAAAATAACTTTAAAAAATAAAGTTGAAATAAACCTTTATAGACATTGAAACTTTGAAAGAATTCATTTATAAAAGTCTCACATTCTAAAAGTGTGAAAGCAAGTCCCTTTAGAAATAAGGATAAGTGATACAAGTTGAAAATATGGATCTACACAGAAGAATTAAGAACATCAGAACTGGTAAATATGTGGCTAAATACATGTGTTTTTTTATTATTAACAATTGTGTAAGAAATAATTGACTGTTTAAACAAAAATAGTAACAATGTATTGTGAGTTTTATAATATATCTATAAGTCAAATATATAACAAAATAGCCCAAAAGCCATGAGTGGATGACTGGAATTATATTTCTGTAATATTCTTATTCTGATTGTGATGTGCAATAAAATCATATGAAGGTAGATTTACCTGAGTTACATATGCATACAACATACCTTAAAACAGAAAGACAATATCAGAAAAACCATTAACTACAAGTTAATGGAGAAGATAAAATATACTTAAGTAATCCAAAAGAAAGCCAAAAAAATTTACTAAAAATAAACAAGGCACAAATAGGTAAAAAAGAAAAAAAAGCATTATAATTTAATTAAACTTAAACATGACAGTAATTATAATTAAAGTAAACCATAAGGCAACAAAAAAATTAAGAGAATCTCTCATAGAATTCAAATTGTCACTATATATATTAGATAACAGATCTAATGGTGATGAAAGACACATTGAAAAAAATTATTTTTTAAATATTGTATTTTTTATTATTATTTTATTATTTTTATTTATTTTTGCACTTTGTTTATGGGGAGGTTTTGAATTGCAGAAGGGTCACAACTGTGGCAGCAGAGGATCATTGGTGAAGGTGTCAGTGATGAGAGCTATGTGGGGGGGATGCACCTGGGGCATGCCTCTGTGGCATTTGAATATGTTTGAGTGGTCATGGGGTGTTGTCTCAGCGTATGGAGACTCACACAATAACACAAAAAATATTGTATTCCCACCCTGGGAAGTCCTGCCACATCTTCTAATAGAGCAGCAAGAATACACTGCATACATGGGCCTAGTGAAAGAGAACAGAACAATATGACAGGCCCTTGATAGTGATGGTTGTACTTATGAACTTTATTCTTGTGAAATTGAAACTTACTCTAGTATTTATAGATTAACTAAGAGTTACCTCTTTAAAATCTCCTTCTTGCTCAAATGTGGCCTCTCTCTAAGCCTAATGCATCACTTCTTCCCCCAAGGTGTAGGACACAATTCCAGGGGATGAGACTCCCTGGCACCAAGGGATTATTATGAAGCACAAAATAGTGATGCATTTGGAAAAAGACCTTGACCAAAAGGAGGAAATATTGAATACAAATGAGTTTTCATGGCTAAAAGTTTTCAAAATAAGTTAAGAGGTTATTCCAGAAGTTATAATTATGCATGTTTCAGTAGGATCAAATTGACTGCCACAGTAAACAGTAACTCAAGAAAGGGGGTTTCTGAGGACTCTAGAGACATCTAGACACTACAAGCAGAGAGGACAATCTCAAGAATTCAGCACACTGCCAGTGGACCTTACCTTGGAATATATGCTCCCCAATGAAACAGAATTATACTCATTTATAATTTCCCTACACATGGCTTTTCTGCTCCTTTTAGTTGAACCTATATTTCACACTATACTCATTAAATATATGTCCCAGAGACTTAAATCTTCAGCCTGTTCATATACCTGTTGTGCACTAAGTCTCAGCAGAGTTGCAACACTTACTCTCCAGTTCATTGGACTTACCCAGGAGAACTAATAGATTGATGATGGACTGAGAATATCTACAATGGTAAGGCAAGACAGTTCAACCCATCTGCCCCATGGGATTTAAGTCCCCTCAATCAGAAACAGAGTGGGCATCACCATCCCAAAATCCTCAATATTGAGGCAT
>JAQZBX010097440.1:0-11698 GCA_029593785.1 Cabassous unicinctus
TAAAACAATGCAGAAAAAGCATTTGATAAGATTTAACATCCATTCATGATAAACACTTTTAAGAAATAGGTAGAGGGGAGTGGATGTGGCTCAAGCGTTTGGGCGCCCACTTCCCACATGGGAGGTACCAGGTTTGGTCCCCAGTGCTTCCTAAAAGACAAAAACACAAACAACAAGCAAATAAACGAAAGGACCCAGTTGGGGGAGCCAATGTGGCTCAGTGATTGAGCGACGGCTTCCCACATACAAGGTCGAAGTTTCAATTCCCGTCCCCAGTACCTAAAAAAAAAAAAAAAAGACAGAGTGGGGAAATTCCTCAACTTGATAAAGAGCATCTACTAAAACATACAGCTAACATTATACGTCATGGTAAAAGACTAAATGCTTTCCCCCTAACATTAGAAACAAAAGCAAATATTTTCACTCTCACCACTCTTATTCAGGATACTGCTAGAAGTTCTAGCCAGTGCAATAAAATGAGAAAAGGAAATAAAAGACAGATGGATCAGAAAGGAAGAAATAAAAACTTCCCTCCTTGCAAATGACATGATGGTCTAAATCGAAAATCTCAAGAAATCTACAAAATCTCCTAGAACTAATAAGCAATTTCAGCAAAGTTTCAGGGTACAAGATAAACATAAAATCAATAGTATTTCCATATAATAGCAATGAACTTGTCGACACCAAATATTAAAATAATACCATTTACAATCATGCCAAAAAAATGAAATACCTAATAAAACATTTATAGAACTTGTATGCTGAAACCTATAATATACTGATGAAAGAAATTAAAGATCTAAATGAATGGAGAAACATTTTGTTCTCATGTATTGCAAGACTCAATACAATAAAAGATGTCAGTTGTCCCCAAATTGATGTATAGTTGTTGTTGTTTTGTTTGTTTGTTTTTTAGGGGGTACTGGGGATTGAACCCAGAACCTCATACATGAGAAGAAGCACTCAACCACTGGGCTACATCCACTCCCCTGATACATAGTTTTAATGCAATTCCTATCAAAATCTCAGGAGACTTTTTAGATATAGATAAGATTATAATAAAATTATTATGATAAGGCAAAGAAACTAGAATTGCTAAAATAATTTTGCTAAAGAAGAATAATGTAGGAGGAATCAACCTACCTGTGATTTCAAGACTCATTATATAGCTATAGTAATAAAAACTATTACTGTGGAGGGATATTACTATCACTATTACTGTGGAGGGATAGACACATACATCAATGGAACAGAATTAGAGGTCCCAGAAATAGACTCATGCAAAAATATGCAATTGATTTTTGACAAAGGTGCAAAAGCAAGTCAACAGAGGAAAGACCACCTTTTCAACAAATAGTGGCATAGCAAATGGACATCCATAGGCAAAAAAAAAGAACATTGACAGAAGCCTCACAACTTATACAAAATAAAACATGGAGTTAAATGTAAAACATAAAATTATAAAACTGTTAGAAAAAAAGGAGAAAATCTTTAGGATCTAAGGCTAGACAATGAGTTCTTGGAATTGACACCAAAAACAATGATTCATTAAAAGATAAATGTGATGGTTAGGCTGTGTCTACTCGGCAAGGTAATGGTGAAGTTACTTGGTCAAGCAAGCTCTGGGCTAATTGTAATACAAGGGCATTTCATGGACTTTAATCATCAGTGAGTTGATTACATAGATGGCTGGTTACATCTACAATCAACTAAGGAGACTGCCATCAGCAATGAGTGATATCTCATCAAATTAGTTGAAGGCCTTAAGGGGGAAGTGATTTCAGCATTCAGAGAGAGAATTTCCATCTTTACTTCAGACAGCCAGCATCTCCTGGGAACTCATCAAGGACCTTCATCAGAGTCCCTGGTTTGCAGCCTGCCCTGCGGAATTTGGATTTGTGCATGCCCACATTCATATGAGACAGTTTTATAAAATCTCATACTAGTCCCATCAGTTCTGTTTCCCTAGAGAACCCAGACTAATACAGAAATTGGTACCAGGAGAGTGAGGTCATGCTGCTTGAAATTACCAAAAATAGTGGAATAGTTTTATAAATGAGTAAGGGGTATTTTTTGGAGGAATTGTGAGATGCTTGATGGAAAAGGTCTAGCTTTCTGTGAAGAGACTGTTGGTAGGAATATGGAGCCTAAATTTAATTCTGAAAAGGCCTTAGAAGAAAATGATACAACTGTTATTGGAAACTGAAGGAAAGATGATCCATGTTTTAAACTTGCAGAGAACTTAGCAAGATTGGCTCCTTATGTTATAGGGAAGGCAGAATTTGAAAATGACGGGCTCAGACATTTAGACAAGGAGATTTCCAAACTAAATGTGGAGAATGCAGCCTGGCTTCTCCTTGCAGCTTATAGCAAAGTGTGAGAGGCAAGAGATAAGCTGAGAACTGAATTGTGGGACACAAAGACACCAGAGACTGATTTCAGAAATTTCAAGCTTCCAGAAAACAAACCCCCAGAAGATAGTGCCTCATTTGAGGAATTAACTAAACTTGGAACTTTTAAGTCAGGATTGAAAATGTAGTTATCCAGGAAGGACTTGTGGAAAGTTTTACTGTCTGATGGCTTGGACCCCTGCTTCCTGCATGCTAAACCAACAAGCTTTTTTTTTTTTTTTTAAGATTTATTTATTTCTCACCCCCCCCACCCCCCTTTGTTGCTTTGTACTCGCTGTCTGCTCTCTGTGTGTTCTTCTGTGTCTGCTTGTCTTCTCTTCAGCCCCAGGAACCGATCCCGGGACCCTCTGGAGTGGAGAGAGGCTGCTCAGGGAGGGAGGCGCTACCTCAGCTCCCTGATCTGCTGTGTCTCTCAATGTCTCTCTTCTGTGCCTCTTTTTGTTGTGCCATCTTGCTGCGCCAGCTTTTTGTGTGGGCCTGCACTCTGTGCAGGCCAGCACTCCTGCGCGGGCCAGCGCTTCACATGGGCCAGCACTCCGCATGGGCCAGCTCTCTGCTAGGGCCAAACTCACTGTACGGGCCAGCCTGCTATTCACCAGGAGGCCCTGGGAACCGAACCCTGGATCTCCCATATGATAGATGGGAGCCCAATCACTTGAGCCACATCCGCTTCCCCCAACAAGCTTTTTGAGCGAGTTGTATGAATGAAACCACTGTCAGCCTAGAATAAAAGGGACAGGGAGGGGAGAGATGGAAGGGAAAATGGCTTTAAGAGAAAACCCATGGAAGCTGAGGTCTGGAATTAAGACATCTCCTTGGGCCAAGAGAGGGACCCCACCCATGTATATAGAGAGGGTGAGTTTGCCCTGGTATTTTAAGAGGGTAGATGTTCTAGCCCACTGTTCAGGGAGAGTTTGGCTGCCCCAGGCTACAGAGAGGGTGGAGTGCATTCCCCTGTGGTTGGTGAGAGTTATGTCACCATCCAACTTCTCTGAGGGGGGGTGGGCCTATTCCCCATAAATTAGGGAGGGCCAGGTTTCCACTGCACTGTTCTGAGGGGGTGGGGCCTGTATGCCAGAGATTAGGGAGAATGTTGTACCACCTCACTGTACTAAGGGGATTAAGACTGTATCCCAAAGATCGGGGATCATGTGGTCATCACCCCAATGTTCTTGGAGGGTGAGATCTGGAGCTTGGTCACCACCCAGATGCTTGAAGAGAGTGGAACCAAAAGTATGGCAATTGGGCAAGACTGTGGAAAGGGTGGGCCTCCTGAGGAGAAGATACCATCATTTAAAGGATGACTCTCAGACTTTGAAATATAATGGAATATGCCCTGCAGGTTTTTGGAAATGTTGGGGACCTGTGATGCATGTTTCCCTCCCAAATTCTCCCTATGGCAATGCAACGGTTTATTCTATGTCTGTGCCTCATTTGTATATTGGAAGCAGATAACTTGTTTTGTAAGTTTCACAGGTTTACAGCCAGAGGGAACTTTGCCCCAAGACAAACTGTATTCCTATAACTGATTTTGACGTGATTTTTGTACTTAGCAATGCTACTGATATTGGTGGGGTTTTTTTGGGGGGGGGGGCGGAATATTGTAGTGTCTTTTTGGGATTCAGAGGGTGGAGTGTGCCAGTTTGCAATTATTTTTTGAATCCCCAAAAGAGAAAGATTATGTTTATAAACTAATCTGTTCCTCTGGGTGTGATACCTTTGATTGCATTACATTCAACTGAGTTGTCTGATTAGATTACCTGTTAAGATTAGGGCTTTTGATTCAACTATGTCAGTGGGCGTGACTCAGGTTGAGTCCCCAACCCCTTGTTGGATCTGATATAAACACTCTCACAGACAGAGAGACACACAGAAGACAGCACTCTGTCATTTTTTTATCCTGCCATGTGACAGAAAGGAAAAGGCTCAACAAGCCAAAGCCCCGGGGAGAGATGAATCATTTTGCCTGATAGCTTACCACTGACATTGGGAAAAGAACCGAGACTGATATAGGAAGTCCTAAGAGATAAGCCCTATGCCAGCCTGCAGCTGAGATCGGGAAGAAGCAGAGCAGCTGAGCCAGAGAAAGGAAGCCCAGAGCAGAAGGCTGAAACCTCACAGAGATCTCCTGTCATCTTGCTTCAACATGCAGCAGCTGACCTTGGTGAGAAAGTACCTTGAGCTGGACTTTCCATAGCCTTGGGACTGTAAGCTTTTACAGCAAATAAATATACTTTATAAAAGCCAACAGATTTCTGGTACTTTGCATCGGCAGCCCTTTGGCAGACTAATATTATACAGTCAACATTGATAAGTGGGATTTCATCAAAATTTAAATGTTTTCTCTGAAAAAGACCCTTATAACAGGATGAAAAGATACACTGCACACAGGGAGAAAATATTTGCAAACACATGACTAGGACCTGAAATATATAATGAATACTCAAACTCCAGTTAAAAAACAACCAATTAAGAAATGGGCAAAAGACATGAAGAGAGGGAAATGTGTGGCAAATAAACTCATCAAAAGATGTTCAACATCATTAGTTATTAGGGAAATGTAAATTAAAACCACAATGAGATATCACTACACTCCTATGAAAATGACTAAAATAAAAATAGTGACAACATTGAATGCTGATGAGGAAAGGTAAAAACTGGATTAATCATACATTACAGGTGAAAATGTCTGGCAGTTCTCTCCCAGCCTGTTTCTTGTCCTGGAATTGTGCTTGCTAGTGGCCTTATGAGTTTCCATGGTTACAAGAATTTGAATGCCACCTTGACTCCCTGTGAAATAGACTTTCTCCCTTTCCCAGGTGCTTGGCTGTAGGACTTAAATCAGATATGCCTTCCCAGGATGCTCTTGCCTGGAGGGTAAATTCTGGTGACGGGGTGAGCCCAAGAGTTTTCTAGGTCTTTCTTTCCCAGCCCAAACAAGACCAAGGAGTGCAATGGGAGTGCAGGGTGATTCCACACTGCTCTGGGCAGGGATGGGGGTGAGACCAGCAAAGCACCAGAATCTTCTACGGCTTTTGAATTTGTGTTTTCTTGATTCAGCACTTGCTCAGTTAATGCAGTCATTTAATTGTTTTCCATAGTTTTGAGGAAGGGTACTGTATTTAAGTCCCTTCTACCACTTTTGCCCAAGGGCCCATTTGTGAACAATGGCCACCCTCAGAGCCAGCCCCCAACTATCTGAAATAGCTGATCAAATGCAGTGATCAGCAATCTGACAATACACCCCTGGATCTTGGGGAACTAGGTCTTTATATGCCACCTAGCAGTAAGCTGTACCAGGAGCTAAGGCTGAAAAACATCAATAGGAAAATGGCTCAACATATGGTAGTATATTCCTACTTAGCAATTAAAAAAAAATTGACTAAAATAGAAAACAATACATATGAATCTCAGAAACATTATATTGAATAGAAGAAGCCAGACACAAAGGAGTATATGTCATATGATTTCATTTAAATAACATCCAAGACCATCAAAACTAGTCTATGCTAATAGAGCTCAGAAATGGTTGTCACTGGGGGTTGGAGAAACTTACTAGAAAAGAGCACAAGGAAACTTTCTGCAGTAATGGAAATACTATCTTTTCTATGGAGTGGTTACAAAGACATATAAAATTGTCAGAACTCATCAACCTGAACATCCATGTGTTTGATTTTTATGTAGAATACATCACAATTTTTTAAAAAATTAGTAAATTTAAAAAAGCAAGGCAAAGGGCCCACTAATAGTGATTGCTTCTGCTGTGTACATGACTCAAAATTTAAGGATTACTCTAAGTTATCCTCAGATCACTCATATGATTTAAATATTACTACTAGTTAACAAATGAAGAAACTGAGGCTTAGAAAGGCTAGACTTTCCAAAACACAAAGCCAGTAAGGGGCAAGTTCCCAATGTGCCCAGAGAGGGAAGGCACATGAAGGAGGGCCTCGAGCTGGAAGACAAATTTCATTGGTTCCATTCCTAATTTTTTATCTGGGGCCACAGTACATCAGTGAGCAAGGGTCTGAGCAGCTTTGTATTTTTTTTGTGGCAGAGAAACAGAGGTGAAAGATCTCAAACTTTTAAGTTCACTTTGCTTTAGGGAACAAATATAGAGTGGGTATGCCCCTACATTGCCAGTGATGCACAGAAGCTGAAACCGCCTGGGTGGTAATTGCTTTGCTTATTAACTTTCCTCTCTCAGACCATCAACATAAGGTCAACAGATTGGTAACATGGATTCGTTGTATACTCTCACCTTATAAAGAGCAATTATTTATATTTATATAAATCGTATCCCATGCCAAAGCAGCAAAATACAAAGCAGGGAGAGGCAAGACTCTGAAAACTCAAAAATGAAGCAATGAGCCAATTCTGTCCAAAAAAGCTTCTCTTTCACCTTTGTGTTTCTTTGGTTCTTACGTGTTGAACTTGACCTACTCCACAGATGTTGGGGATAATAAAGTTGGCAAATAAGAGGAAACTCAAAACATGCAAGATGGAGGTTTCTCAGCTTCCTTCAAGATTGGCTTTTGCAAGATGGTGAGTACCTATAGTTAAGCCAATACCACCCACTTTCCATCCAGCTCATCTTACACTTTGAATTGATGTATCTACCAGAAACAAAATGAATATATTTCTATAGCATCCCACTTGAGATAAGGTATATGCACGTTCTTTTAAATTCTCCTAAAGTTCTGTACAATTATTAATAATTCTATTTACATTTGGTATCATTGTAATACTGATATGAAATAATATCAACATTTTTAAAGATAAGAATCCTAACACAAAAAAAGTTCTCAAACTCACCCAAGGTAATACAAATATGATCAGTGGGGAGGCTGATACTTGAATCTAGAGATCTCTGTCTTTAAAATACAGGAGCCCTTTCTTTGCCATTTCATGATTACCCCTCTAGCCATTTCCCACCTTGATTACTGCACCTTCACCCAGCTGAAATTATTTCTTCACTACGAATACTTCTCCCAGCTTTCAGTCGCCTCAGTCTTCTGTGAGACCTTGCAGAACATACTACGCACTTGTCAGTTCGCACTCCCTTTTTTCTAACTTAACCATCAGTTCTCGTACAAGTTCAGCCCTCACCCTGGGTTGGTGGCACCATCCCACACTCTGTGCTCTTGTACAGGTGAACAGGACAGGTTCTTTGTTGAGATCCACATCCCTTAAAAACTGGTAGGGTTGCCCTGTTTTATTGTGTTTTCTTTTTTTCATGTGTTGACTTTGGTGTAGAGGCCAGGTTAGATGTTAAGCTTATTGAAAGTAAGGGAAGGCTGCCTTTCTAAATAGAAATAAACCCAGAACCCCCAAGGTGGGCACTGTAAAGAGGATTCCTGATGTGAAGGGCAGCTGGATTTCAACTATCTTCCTAAATTCAGTCGAGGTGATTCTGACCAAGAAGGCAGAGAATGACAGCACTTTAACACTGGCCCAGACACTGCTGAAACTATGAAGCTAGGAGAGACCTTTTGTTCCTATACAATTCCACCCATTGATCTGAGTATCTATTCTTGTTCTAGAACCACATATCTTTATTATCATCACTTCTAGAGCTTACATATCTGATGGGAAAGCAGCTGACACTTGAGCGGATCATAATCTGCATGATTGCCTGATGATTCCTACCAGTTGCTAATGAATAAACATGACCCCTTCTCAATTCTTTAGTTTAATCAATGCATTCCATTTTCATGTCACAAAATCAGGTCAGTTAATCAATTGCCAGGAATTAATCGACAGATTGCTGTGCCCAAGAGTTTAGGAATACAAGAAAATATAAAATATATATTTCGAGGAGATGAGCCATCTATTCCTTTGTATCACATGGATGGACGCTGCAAAAGAAAAAGCACAGAGGCAAAAAGCATCATGTTGGGTGCAGGATTTGACAAGCACTTTGGTATTACTAAGCATAAGGTGTGAGGTGAGGAGTGGTAGGAGGTGAGACTAGAGGGGCAGAGAAGCCATACCCTTGAAAGGGAGTCCCTGCCCTGGTCCTCATGTATTAGAACATCCTTCTCTGGTCCTCCATGAGCCACCTTCCTCCCCATGGGGAGAAGAATCTGCAGGACCAAGGCCACATGCCCACCTGAAACCTGTTATCCTAACTTCTAGACCATGCTCTGTGTACCCAGGACCCCAGTGGCCCTGCATCTGCTCCTGTGGCTTGGGTGGCCTCTTCCCTGGGTCCATCCTCCAAGGTCAGACTCTCAAAATGGACTCGTAGGCATGACAGGTAGCTGTCATGTCACCCAACGGGGTGGCTGTTGGTGAAGGTTTCCATGGAATTTGTTGTTGGAGTTGGCATGGTCCCTTGTGGTAAGGGACAGAACCAGGAGTTAGGAGAGGAGGGGATCAGATGCAGGTCAGGGGCTGGAGTCTGGGTGCCAATTGTCCCCATGCAGGCATGGTCTGGCCTGGAACTCTGAGAAGTCTGTGAATTGTAAATTTGCATCTGAATTTTTCAATGCAGGGGAATAAAACATATTTTATTTACTAATGCATTAACTTGATTTACAATGCTCGCACATATTCCATGTGGGCCTTCATTTTCCTTCTTGACTCTGATCTTGTTAGAGGTGAGCCTTCAGTTAGAGATGAGCCTGCAGAGGAGGGCCCCATATGGAGCATGGATCCTCCTGGTAGGCAATGGACACCTCTGAAGGAATTTACCTTGGGCATTGGTTTAGATATAGAAAGATCCCCTTCTGAAGTATGCATGGTGGTGTGCACTCAAAGCTGGCAGCTAGTGAGGGAACTGTTGGAATAGTTTAAGCAAAAGATGAATGAAGGCTTAAACTAAGATGGTGACAGCAGGAATGGAGGGGAGGGAACACAGTAGACTAATATTTGAGAGGTAGAAATCAGCAAGGCTATTTGTCAATGGTAGAGAAGAAGCTTCCTTTTTCCCATTGGTAGGCACCTATCAGGGTCAGCGCTGGGCAGGGCTGTGCTTGTAGGTGGCAGTCACGGAGAGCTGAGCCCTGTCCTTCACAGAGCCTGAGCTCCAGACACAATGACTCCTGTGCAGAACCACTTGCTCCAACATCCCAGCTGTATCAGTTTCCTACTGCTGCTATAACAAATAACAACAAGCTTCACGGCTTAAAACAACACAAATGTATTATCTTACAATTCTCGAGCTGAATCCTGACAAGGGTCTCAATGGGCTAAAATCAAGGTGTTGGCAGAGCTGCATTCCTTTCTGGAATCTCTAGGGAAGCATCTATTTCCTTGCCTTTTCCAGGTCCTAGAGGCTGCCCACAATCCTTGGCCCATGTTCCCCTTCGCTAATCTTCAAAGTCAGCAATCAGAGTCGAGTCCTCACATCTCATCACTCTGACTTCCTCTTACACCTCTTTCTTCTACTTTTAAGGAACTTGTGATTACGCTGGGCCACCTGGATAATTATTAGGGTAGTCCTGCATTTTAAGGTCAGCTGATTAGCAACCTTCAGTGCATCTGCAACTTAATTCCTCTTACCATGAAACATAACCTAATCACAGATTCTTGGGGGTGGGATGTGGACAGCTTTGGGAGACCACTCTTCTGCCTACCACACGACCTCAGTACTTGCTTCCTACATCTTTGGGCCTATATCTGGGGTCAGCGATTATGAGTGAATTAGTGAAGCTATCTGTTGGGCAAGATATTTTACCATTTGGGACAGAAAAACATTTAATTATGTTTTAGAACTTAGTATAGAGTTACCTAAAACCCCATTTTCTTCAAGTAATGTGAAGATGTGGAGCCCACAATACGCTGCCTGTTGTATTCATTACAAGGAAGGGCTCTTCTTCCCCACAGCTCAATAGATGACATTCTCAGGAAGACGATTTGAAGGTAACTTCCTTTTCCAAATCCTTGTTCCTAGCCCAGGCCACAGCCACAAAATTATTTCTGTGGGTTAGATTTCTGTCACTCCAGAGATAGCCTGTTAAAATTCAATCCTCTAAAGTTGAGTATTATTTTACATACAGCACAATAAAACGTGGCCCTCACAGACACTGTCTTTAGACAGAAGGAGGGAAAAGTATGAGGCAAGGATTCTGAGTGTTGTGGGGGTGCACGGCTCCCCTGGGGCTGAGGTACACAAGCACAGGAAGAGAGAGATGAAATTATTTTTACTGTGTTTCTGCTTTTCTGACCGGGGTGGGGAAATTAGTTTTCAGAATTCAGTCCTGACAACTAAGATGGAGTCCTTGTGGAGCTGTGGACTACACATTCAGGGGAAGCAGCCATGGAAGACGGGAAGCCTCCAAGACAGATAGCCAGACATGAAATTTTTCTCAGGCCCATCCCTACATGGTGAGTGGGGCCTCGGGGAGTGATTCATAGCATCATATATAATAATTCAGGCAGAAGCTTTATTAGCAAAAGTGATACATAGTTACAATGAAAAGAAATACAGTCTTGGCCTTCTAGAATATTTTCAGATTGTTTTCATTTTAGCCCTGTATTACTAGGATGCAATTTGACATTAATTTGGAGTTACTGGTATTTCAGGTAGAGTTTCTATTGATTTCCTCCTCCACATCTTTTCCAAAACCTAAGAAATACAAGTTTAAAAATTTATTGAATGTGTTATGTGGGTGGCAAATTTCAGCTCACTAGAGATGCAGAATAGTAAAGGAAACCTCTTATGGTGAAGATAATTTAACACAATTGTACATACAAAATACAATACTTTAGCAGTCAAACATCCAAATATCAAATTCATTATTTGATGTCATGGGAGTGAGAACAATAATAAAAGAAACTTCACTTTTTTATTACTTATTAACTCTCAATTTGATAATTTAAAACTTCAAATTTTAAAATGCCTTTTTTGGCAGATAGTCTATTTATAATTAATTGCAATAATTTTAATAACTGTTCTTTCACATAATTTCTAATTTGTTTCACATATGACAAACCAAAAGCAGAGCTCACTATTGTTTATATGTCAAAAGAATCATTTGCCAAGTTACCTGATTAGAGATTGGGTTGTGAGAAGGTACTACCACAGTCAATTCTGCTACAAAAATAGGAGACAAATCTGTGGCCTAATTGTAGAAGATATACCAATTGGGGCCAGCATATATATATATATATATATTTTTTTTTTTTTAAGATCTTTTTCACATTTAAGTGGACACCTGTTGTTGTTTTTTTTAATCAATTTTATTGATACAGTTCTTTTTAAAGATTTATTTATTTACTTGATCTATTTTAAACGCCCCCTTCCCCATTTGTTGTTTTGTGTCCATTCGCTGGGCAATTCT
>JAQZBX010097441.1:0-11692 GCA_029593785.1 Cabassous unicinctus
AATGAGGGGCGGGGGGGGGAATAAATAAAATAAATCTTTAAAATAAAATAATAATAATAATAATAATATCTGGCACTTAATGAGCTTTTATGTGATATTTCCCCCCACTATGCTCAACATCAGCCCAGGAACAAGGATTGTGCCCAGACCTCAGTAGGAAAACAAATTCCTGCAATAACTGAACTTGCCAGTTGTGGTCAAAACTTGCTTGCACACTCTGGCAGTTAGCTCTCATCGAGGCCCTGGGTGTCCTCTGCAGCTCTGGCCTCAGGGAATTCATCACTTCAGGAGGACAGCAGCCTCTGCCTTATTTAACAGCAAATGCTCCTTTCTCCTCTTGCCAACTCTTCAAGCCTCTTCCCTCTTTTCTGTTTTTACATTAAAAAAACAACTAGCTGGCTATTTTTCATGAATTTTCTGCAATGTTGCCTTTCTTCTTGACTTTTTTACTTTCCCTGTACTAAAAGAAAGGGAAGAACATGAATCTGTAAGAATGGTGTCCAAAAAGCTGAAGCCAGAGAATGAGCCAGTGCCCCCAGGAAAAGCTAAAAGCTACCAAAGGGACTGGATGGTTATTTTGGGAGGAAAACATCAAGCAAAGGCTAAGCCCACTGTGTGTGCAAAGTGGGAATGTGCATGTGACAGAAGAGGAGGTCAAACTATTCCACGTCTGGTTTTTCTCATCTTCCCCAGTCTTTAAAATGGTAGTCAAGCTAGAAATTGTATGATAATCAGTATAAGAATGTATAGAATTCCAGACAGAAGAAAGAAGGCACCTAGGCAATTTACAGCGAGGTCACATCACACAAATTCAACTATTGGCATTTGGGGAAAGAGAGAAACAGAGAGAGAGGACAATCAAGCAATTACAATTTAAATAGTCCAGCACATTCTGCTTGCCTTTTCACCCATTGAGCATATGCCCTGGAATGAACATGAGATGGGAAATAATAATAAAATAATTGATGATATTGATTGAAATATGTCTGCCAGGTGCTATTCTAAGGACTTCATGTACATTAACAAATGTGATCCTCAGTGTACCCTATGAGGCTGGTACTTTTATTATCCCATGTAACAGATGAAGAAACTGATGCATGGGGAGGTTAAAAAACTCGCCTGGAGCCAGGATTTGAAATGAGACGTTCTGTCTCCAGCACCCATTCTGGGAACCACTCGGCTATACTAGGGAACATGAACTTGCTGCTTTCTCAGTCAGTCCCAGTGCCCAAGCACCTTCTATAGGAAAAACAGCTCATAGGCTAAGAGTGATTCGGGTGTTCAGAGATCCATATTTCTTACACCACAGGGCTCCTAATGCAAAAGGACCAATCCTCTCAGGTATGCAACTAAAGAAGCAGTTATCTCTTGTGATGCTGGGGATGTTCAAGGGACATTCTGAATCTAGGCCACTTTTACCTTTCTATGCTGACATGAGAATGTAACTATCACATTAGATGCTAATCCTCCATGTTCGTAGCTTATCTAGGTCCCTGGGTCCAGGTGGAAACTTCCCAGACTGCTGAAAGAACTTGGAGACATGATCTCAGTGCCACGGCCCAAATCTTTGCAAAATCATGGAAAGTAGGAAATACCACAGAATTTCAAATGAGAAATTATTTGGGCTGATTTTCAAAAAGACTGAACTTGTTTCTACAAACCACAGATAAGTAAACTGGATGTTATATCCATTGCTGCTAATTTTTTAAGAATAAGTTATCAAGAAGATTCATTCATTCATTCACTCTGCAAATATCTATTGGCACTTATTTATGTGGCGGGCAATGTTCTTGGCCCCGGGGATATAGCAGTGAACAAAAGAGACAAAATCCATGCCTTCATAGAGTTACATTTACTGGGAGATGGACAATTAATAAATAAATTGAAAATAATTTCATGTAGTGGGGGAGACGCAAAGAAAGAGTGAACCAAATGCTCTAATAGTTACATGGACAAAATATTGTAAAAGTACAGGAAAAAAAGGTAGTTACTTCCAATGAAGAGAACAGAGATGGTTTGTTCTCTTCTACCCAGTAGCCTGAGTTAGCTCTCTAAAAACCAAATCAGATCTCATTCCTTTCCTGCTCAAAACCCTCCAAGGTTTCTCAGCACATTGAGAAATAAACCCAGAGTGCCCAGCTCCTGAAAGATCCTGCCTGGCCTGACATCTGCCATCTCCCCTTGCCAACATGAACTCCCACACTTTTCCACCCCCCACACTCCCCCTGCCTCTGGGTTTCTTCCCTGGGTGTTCCCCCCGGGAGCTCTCTTCCCTCGGGCCCCTGTGTGTCTCACTCTCTCCCATCATTCGGGTCTCTGCTCAATTATCTGCTGTGCAGAGACCTACAATCTTCACTTGTTAACCCCTGACCTTGACTTATTTTCTTAATAGTATTTATTGCTACCTGAAACTAGGGGACAAAAGTCTGAGCTTATTCATCTTTGTCCGTCCACCTTGACTACACCTACTGAGCCCTCATGTCCACCCCCATGTACACACATGCCTTAGAATTATACTTAGCAATGAAATACTCAATAACTCTTTGAAAAATGAATAAGATTACAATGAGGCAGGTTTCAATGGAAAAGGAGGAACTTTTGAACAGAGGGGTCAAAAAATAGAATGGCCTGCTTCAGAAAAACAAAATGCCAGTTATAGAAGGTACTCAAGCCCCCCGATCTTTTTCAAGGAATGTTGTACCCTGGCTATTTAATCATCCCCTTTGTGATTGTACCTTTTAAGGATCTTTTTAACTCTGAGGTTTTATAATTCTAAGAATAGTTTTTAAGTCATGAAAAAATAATAATAAAAATTCATTCACACAAGAGTTTGCATGTACTCTTTACCAGATCAAGTTCATGCAAGAGTTTACATCATCCAGCCCTAAACAAGTTCATACAAGAGTTGCATGATCCAGCCCCAAACAAGTCATGGTCACACTTTCACAGATGTTCTCCCTGCCTTGAACCTTCCTGATGCACCTTGTCAAATTGGTGTACTTTTTTTTTTTTTTTTTACCTTCCAAGACTCCCCTTAAATGTCCCTTTGTGTTGGCTTGTACTCTGAGTTAGTAAGATCACTAATGAAGTTCCATGTACATTGTGGGCACTGCAATTTAAAAGGAATGTAGACAAATTGGGGCATAACCACAAGAGGCTAACCAGGGAACAAGGGACTGGAAAACCAAATATTATAAGAAATGGTTGGAGTCACAGGAGATTTCCTCTAGCAAAAGAAAGACTCAAGGGGAAGGGTGTGGGGTGGGAAGGGCTATCATGTGGAATAGGGAGAAATTTATTATGTGTTGTCCAGAAAGCAGGTGTAGGAGCAATGGGAAGGATTACAAAGAGGCAGATTTCTGTTCTGCTTAAAGAAGAACCTTTTCAACACCTAGCCCAGGCCTTTCCTGTGGTAGAACCACAATGTGTTATAATCGAAACAAAAACAATTAGAGCTCTTCAACAAGGAAATAGGCTCCCAAAGCCTCTAGTGCAGCTCTCCAGAAAGCCATAGAAGGGATTCCTAGAAGAATTATGTTGGATTGGATGAGATGAGGAAAGGCAAAAAGCCTTCACAATGGGCACCAACCATGCACATTTGGTAGTGGCCACCTGAAGCAATGGTGAGAAGAATTTTAAGACTCCATCTGTGCTCAGCAGGCAAAAGTGTGGATATCAACATGAGATGCCAGCCCCCATATCAAAGGACTCTTTCAACCCTTCAATTGTATGTTCCTCTGTTGCTCTGTGCTTGAATATTGGGTCTTCAGTGGCCCAGGTATAGCTGCTAGAATGAAATTCAATGGGGGGGGGGCGTGTCTTCCAGACTCCCCAAAGGGTACACATTGCTGTGTTCTGCAAAATCAGTAAGGAGCCTCCATCTATGGGCCCTGTCGTGGCTTTCAGATCTGCTCAGAGTCCTAGGGCAGCTGACATTGATTCTATTTGTTTCCTTAGAAGGAACTGTATTGATCCTGCACTGTGAAACCTGCTCCTGGGTCGCCCCGTGCCAACAAGCAATTCCCTTGTCTTCGGCAGCCATTTCAAAGTCCTCTAGGCACTCAACTTCTATTTGGTTCAGCACTAGCTATAAGTCTACTTACACTGGGTACCACTGGGCAGCCCCTGATTCAGTTAGTGTGACTGGCCCTTCCTGCACTCAAACAAGGCCATATTGAACACCTACCTCCTTAGTGTCAGGAAAGGTGTGGGGCACTCAGGCTGGTTCCTCTCCTAGGCCTGCTGTAGACAACATGTAAATAGATAAATTTACCAAGACTGGTATAGGAAAGCTGGCAAAAAGAAAAGAAAAAAAGAAATCAAGGCTAGGAGAGAGCAGAAGAGGGAGGCAGAGTACTGCCTGGGTCGTGGGGTGGGGAGGCGGGGTGGTGTGTGCTTTGATGGAGCCCGCAGAGCAGGTGGGTCTTGAGCAATGAGTAAAGATCTCTCCTGAAGTAACGAGTACAATGTTATGGCTTGGAAGCCACCTCGAATGACCTGACAGAGTTGCATATTGGTCAACAAAGTATGAAATCAGGACCACTGCTGGAACAAACTGTGAGGTAGATAAAGTGAGGCATTTCCTTCCGGATATGACCCCTCATGCTCAGACACTTCCTCAGGCCCAGGGAGCCTTCCTGTCCTCTAACGCCCCCTATCCCAGAAGAGGGCGCCCTGAGCCCTCAGCCTGCCCCTTCTAGCACCGGGCTTAGACTTTGGGGGTCCTGCTTGGGCCCGACGGCCTCTGAATTCTGCTGAGCTCCAGAACACTCAGGCTCCCCATCATCCAAACTGACCTTCCCTTTGTGCCATTCTCCAGAACTTTGCACAAACTTCTGAAGGGGATAGTCTTCCATGACCTTTCATCTGAGAGTATCCAATTCTATGATCTCAATCAGGAGAGGCCAATTCACCCAACACACTGATTGTTCTGAATGGGTGGTAGAGGGCGTCCTGGTTTCCTAGGTCTGCCGTGGCAAAGTACCTGTCACAGACTGGGTGGCTGGAAACAACAGGAATGTGTTGTCCCACAGTTCTGAAGACTGGAAGTCTGAAGTCAAGGTGTCTGCAGAGTCGTGCTACCTCTGGCATCTGCAGGGGAGAGTCCTTCCTTGCCTTTTCCTGGCTTTTGGGGGGGTGCCGGCAATCCCAGGCACTCCTTGGCTTGCAGCTGCAGCACTTCAGCCTCTGGCGCTGTCGTCATGCGGTGTTCTCCCCTGTGTCCATGTGTCCAAATTTCACTCTTCCTATAAGAACACCAGTCCTATTGGATTGGCCTCTTCTTAACTAATCAAATCCTCAAACACTCTATTTCCAAATAAGGTCACAGTCATGGGAACAGGAGTTAGGACTAGAGCATATCTTTTTTGGGGACACAACTCAACCCATAACAAGGGGGTAACCTGATACCCATCCCAGGTAATACACTGTAACTGGAACCTTCTGGAAATCACTCCTTGAAGTGAAAGGTCAGATTTAACGGAGGGAACATAGGAACTGTGGCAGTCCACACAGTGAGAGGTTTTTGAATACTCATTGGACTGGAAGTTCTGTGAGGGAAATCCCATGTCTGTCTTGGTCACTGCCTTAGTCCTGAGACTGGACACTGGACCTGGGACATAAGAGATACTCACATTTTCCCCCCAATAACCAAGTGAATGAATAAATGAAGTAGGCAGTTTTAAGCATAGGGCACCTTATGGGAAATTGTGTATTATGAACAACTTGTGCACTGAACAAGTCAGTTTTGTCCACCAGCACCCCTTCCTTGGGAGGAACTCCCTCTCCCTCATTCCCTGTAGTCTGAGGAGCTGTCCATCACTGTGTCCTTCTCAACTAGCCACAGGGGCGGTCCTGTGATCCAGGCTGAGTCAACAGCAGTACCACATCCCTTTGGACCCACTGACTGGTCCAGAAGTAGGCCTGGGACCCAAGCAGGGCCAATCAGTAGTCTTCCCTGAGATATGCAGATGGATGTGAGAGTAGAAAGTGTCTCCCTCCCTCCCTCTCTCTCTCTCTCTCTCTCTCTCTCTCTCTCTCTCTCTGCTAGCAAACTAGCAGCTATCCTTCCCACCTCCAAGAGAGATCATGCCTGAGAATGAAGGCACACAGAAGGAGGCAGGGCCTAGAGCTGGAGAAAAAGAGACAGCATCCTGACTTCAGCATTTTAACCCCTGGATACAGCTGCACATAAAAGCCAGCTCTACCCTAGAATTTCCCAATTAGGTGAGTCAATAAATTCTTTTTTTCCCCCTTAGGCATGTTTGAGTTGGGTTTATGGACCTTGTAACAAAGGATCCTGACTAATACAGTCTGTTCATTTCAGTTTGAGTGTTTTCCATATGTGTTTCACCTTATGACATTGACTATTTTTAAGAGTCCACAAAATATATTCTGCACATCTTTGTATGCAGTAGCATGAAAATCTAGAGAAAAAGAATTAGAAAAGCCAGTGTTTGCCCTTAAGGGACATTCTAACAGAGGTGAGAGATTGGGGGAAGGGGAGAATTCCATTCAACTAGCATTTTAAAATTATATGCTATGTGCCAGATGTTTTCACAAGTAATTGCACTTAATCATCATCAACCAAGAAAGGAAGGTATTATTATATCTACTTTACAGGTAAAATCATGGCTCAGAGAGGTTAAACAACTTACTCAAGACCACCCAGCTATTATGAGGTAGAAGAAGTCTGCAAACCCAGGCCTCTGTCTCCAGGTTGGTGTCCTTGTCCCATTACCATCCTGCTTTGCTGGACAGGAGATAAGACAAGCTCATAATAAAGGAAAATAAAGGAATTGGTTCATTGCTCTACTCAACAAATATTTATTTGATGTTTGCTATTCAATAATGTCTGTGAAAATACTTCTCAAACTAGTATATACTACATAAATGTAAAATATTATCAGCACGTGCAAGGTGCCATGCTAGGCACTGTAGAAGGGGGTAAAGATGAATAAAATAGCATTTTTCCTCAGGGACACACAATAGAGTAAACCTAGTAACACACATGGCAAAGTATGATTAATGGCATACGAAAGATTCAAAGTGCTGTGGGAGTTCCGAGCAGGAAATATTCACATTTGACTGAGGGTGCCGGAAATACTTTATGGAAAAAAATATATTAGGTAAGTACAAGTGAATGTGATGCTAATGATGTGTTTACTCAGGTGCCAATGGGATTTGGAAGGAATGGAAGGAAAAATGAAAAAGAAAAGGAGAAAGAAAGGAAGAAAGGGAGGGAGGGAGGAGAGAAAGAGGAGTAAAGAGAAAAGAAGGGAAAAGGACAAAAGAAGAGAGAGGGGTGGAGGGATAAGAAAGGAGGCAGGTAAGCAGGTAGGCATGCAGCTCCAGCATGGTGCTGGGGCTGTGAGCCTAGGGAATGGGCCATGGAATAGGGTCCTCTAACGTTTCTTACCATAGATACTTTATTAGGGCAAAACCCTCTGTGATACTCACTAGGCTCTTCTACTTGTCACTGCAAAATAACTCAAATTATTACTTAATTCAGTAACCCCAACATCTCAGAATAGAACTCCCAGAGCATACCTGTGAGCAACCTGGCATAGGGCTTGTCTCTTTCTGGCCTCCTCTTTTAGTCACAGCTGCTCCGCTTTCTTCCTGAGTTCAGTTGTGAGCTATCAGGCATATGGCAGGTCTCATCTCCTGAGCCTTGAGCTGCTCCATAGGCCCAGTCCCTCAGGGACCTCTTTCGGAACCTCTAAGCTCTGCTGGTTCCAGACTCTGGGACCTCCCTCAGCCCTTGGGGCTTCTCTGTTTTCCCTGCAGTCCTCTCTCTCACATGGCAGGATCAATATGGCACTTTCCTTTTCCTGTGTCTCTGTTTATATCAAGCTCCACTAAGAGGGTGGAGACTCAACCTGAGTCATACCTCACTGACGTAGTCCAGTCAGAAGCAATCTAATCAAGTGATCTAAAGTGAATCAAATGCAATCAAAGGGTACTACATCCACAGGAATAGAGTAGTTTAAGAACATAATCTTTTTTGGATTCACCAAATTCAAACTGTCACACTAAGATTAAAGCTTCATAGGCCATCCAAGTATGGCCACTCAGCAGAAAGCTAGTAGTGCTGGGGCTGGAGGTGATGAGACAGGTGTTGGCTAAATGTATAGAGGAATCATCTACATAGACATGCTTATGGAAGATACTGGAATGAGTGAGAGCAGTGAGAGAGTGTAAAGAAAAAATAGTGAAGAGGGCTAAAACGGTTTTATGTTTCAATTGCAAATAAAAGAAAACCCTACACATTATGACTTAAGCTATCTGAGGCATGCAATGGCTTATATAACTAAAAATTCCAGGGGAGTAGACTTCAGATATGGTTCAATCAGCAATCTGGGTCCATTATGCTTTAGTTCTCTTAACTCTGCAATATTGTTTTGTTGGTTTCATTTTCCCCAGGTTTGTAAAATGGTGGCCAACAGCAATTTGTTTTACCTGCTTCATCATTTATATTCCACAGGGTGAAAGAGCTGGTTTCCTTCAACCATCAAATAAAAGTCTTGAGCTTTGCTCTAATTGGGTCAACACAGGTCATATGTAAATGCCACATGTTGATTGCTCTGGTCTGGTTTTCCCTGAACCTTCACCATGGTAGGCGGAATGAACTTAAAGCAGTCATAGCTTACCACTAGGCCTGGGAGGGGAAAATTCCACCCCAGTTCTCTTGTCTGCTACACAACAGGAGGTAGAGATAATTTACAGTTCACTACAAGGTCCAAGAACAGATTCTTGTGGAGGTTAGATATCTGTGAGATAGAAAGAGCTCTAAGGAAATTGCACTCTTATGGAACCCCAGATAGGAGAAAGTTTCAGTGAGGATATAACAGCCAACAGGGCAACAGGGGTGACTGATAGAGGGTCAATTGTTTGGGTGGTTAAGAAAATTATTGGTGGCTTTGAGATGGCAGCTTTGGTTGAGTGTTGGTCATCGGTGAAAGAGAGCAAGAGGTTGAGAGGGAACTGGAAGATGAGAAGGTGACACAGACTATTCTTCCAGAAAGTTGGAGAAGGTGATACATAGACAATTCTTTCATAAAGGTGGATGGTGACGGAGGAAGAGAGTAGCTCAGGGGGAAAAGGGGAAGTTTCTTACTGCTTTTAGGAAAGGGGAGACTTGAGGATATTTGAAGACTGAGGGAAGGAGCAGAAGAAGAGGAAGAGGGAGAGAAGGATGATGTGAAAAGGGTGGAATAATTGATGCAGCATGTTTTGAAGAGATGAGAGAATGAGGTTAAATGTGCAGACAAGAAGGTTTGTTTGGAGAGGAAATTGGACACCTCTTCCTCAGAGATCAGCATAGGAGGGGAATGAGGGCGAAAATAGAAATGTTGAAGTGGAAGGAAGTTGGAAAAACTCAGGGACGTATGCCTGTATCTTACTCAGTAAAATCACCTCTGGAGGGTGAGAATGGCTGGCTGCCCCAGGCAAGCCCAGAAGATTTGGAACAACCCATGTGGGGAATTCATTAGGAGCCTACAAAACATGAATAAAGAGGTTGGAGAAATGCAAATTAGTAGAGTCTTTCTGGAGAGTAGTCTGGCATATTGCAACAAAAACCATAAAAGTGTTTCTAGCCTTTGACCTAATAATCCCTCTTCTGGGAATTTATACCATGAAAATAACTGAAAAGGAAAACTAAGCTTTTTGCAAAAGGATGTTTATTGCTGCCCTGTTCCCGATAGCAAAATCCTGGAAACCACCCAACTGCTCCACAATTGGGGAATGGTTAGGCAAACTATGGAGCTGTAATACAACGGAATATTATATAACCATTACAAATGATGAATACGAGTACTCTGTCAGCACATGGGAACATGCACACCAAAAAATGTTAGGTGAACCAGATAGAGTATAAAATAGGATGGATAAGTTGATTACCACTCTGGAAGTTGAAGCTTATAGAATGATATGGTTCATAAAAGGTCACCGAATTATGTAAATAGTTGGTATGAAGGGGTAAAGAGAATTTTTCCCTTTGGAAAATTGTTTAAAAACATATTTTGAGGAGAGCTGCCAAGCAGCTGAAGCGAGTCGGCAATGCATTTGCAGTGGCTCTGACCTACAGGGCTCTCAGGAGCTCTCTCCTCCTGGGGTAGGTAGAAAGAAAGCAAGAACGGGGGTGCATTCAGAGGACTGTTAAGGCAGAGGTCACCAGGAGGTGTCCAAGTACATTGCTGAAATGGCTTCGTAGGGAGGTGAGCAAAGACAGAACAGCGAAGGGGACCTGGATAATGGGAGGAGGGGAGTGATGAAGACCCCAAGGGAGGAGAAGAGTGGCGTTAATGAGAGCGGATGAATGGGAGTTTAGCCTCCTGAGAGGGGTGTTCCTGCTGAAGTCATGGAGCTGATGAGAAGGAACTGCGTCTGCGGCTGAGGCAGTCCCTGGTAGAAGAGGTTGAAGGAAAAATCTAGGAAATCTATTTTATTCTGATATAATTGTATGAGTATGTCTGAAATGAACAGAAAAATGCAGTAACCACAATGGTCATTCACTCATTTATTTAGTCACGCAACAAATATTTATTAAGCACCAGTTATGTACCAGGCACTGTTCTAGGCAAGATGGAACCAACAGTGAACAAAACAAGACAGTGCAATTTGCACCACCAGGGACCCTGCCACACATGGGGGACGGGATGCTGAACCACAGTTCCTTTCTCTTGCAGGCCCCCTAGAATTCTGCTCCTAGCATATGGTTGGTGTTTAGCTACCCTCTGGTAAATGAATGCAGAAACGAGAGGAACGCTGTTGCTCTTTTAAAGCCGGGTAGCTAAGGTGGGCACCTGGAGGCCATGGGGCCCTCTGGCCTGCTCCAGGGGGCTGCAGCACTAGAGCTGCCCAAGGAGGTGGGCACAGTAGATACGGAGGATCAGGTTTAGGGAGGAAGAGAGATGCCATCCCTTCTAGAACCAAAGGGGAGGACAAGAAGATTGATGCAAGGACAGGACACGTTAACATGGGAAGTGGTGTATTTGAGAAAGTATTCATGGAATGTTCTCAGTTTTTCAGTAAGTCATTCATTCAACATCTGCTAGGCATCTACTAAGTATATAGTTCTGGCCCTGGGATTGTGGGACCTGCAGAGATTTAAAACAAACAAACAAGCAGCTGCTATGCTCAGGAAGTTTACAAGATTGTAAATTCAGAGTTAGTCTTGAGCACTGTGTCTTAGGAAGAGAGGAGGTACTCTTGAATCCACCAATGAAGGAAGAAGCCATGACAACTGCACGGGGCTCACTCTGTCCCCCTTCAGAGATATCTGAAACTTGGGGGCAGAAACAAGAACACTGTCCTGTGCACATTTTCCAGGGATCGGCCGGAGGCCAGAGGAACACAGGGGACTGGGATGCTGGAGGGAGAAAAGCTGAAATGTTGGCTGCATAGCAGGGGCTGGGGAGGGACAAGCCAGAGGGGCTGCTGGAGTGGGGAGAGCCAGAGTGGTCAAGGGATGGGGCTGGTTCTGGGAAGGTGTAATGGTGTCCTTTCTCTAGGACCTCAACTTGTCCTGTAGAAAATAGACAAAGGACTTCAGAGCAGGTGGTGTGATGCCCTGGAGGCAGAGAAAACCAGAGCTCACAGAGATGGGGGAAGGGATGGATTGATGGGATCTGGCTGGGGAGCTATGTACCAGTCTCCTTTTGCTAGTCTACCTAAAGAGCAGCTGGTG
>JAQZBX010097442.1:0-11692 GCA_029593785.1 Cabassous unicinctus
CCCCCCCTCTTCTCCCCCCTCCTCGCTCCTCCCCTCCCCTCCAGGCGACCAGACCTGGAAGCCTCGCAGGCCCAGCGGGGAGGGATGAAGGAAGTTAGTCCTTGACTCTGGTCTGCAGTCTCGGCTGGACCCCCAGCCAGGGCCCCGGGCGCCCTGCGGCCGAGGCTTCCCTTTCCCATTCCCCCCACGGCGGATGCCCACCCTCCCAGGACGCCCCGCCCCGCGTCCCCCTGGCCCCGCGTCCCCGGTGGCACCCCCCAGGCCCGCGACCCCGAGGACCCGCGTCCCCCCAGACCCGCGACCCCGAGGCCCCCGCGTCCCCCCAGGTCCGCGTCCCCGAGGCCCCCGCCGCCCCCCAGGCCCGCGTCCCCCGGGCCCCGCGTGCCCCACCGATGGTCTTGATGACCGCCTCCTGGAACATGCGCTCCTCGTGCTCCTTGATCTTGGCGCCCAGGCTGAGCGCGCCGCCCGCGTAGCTGCCCGTCAGGGCGTAGTCGATGCTGAGGCGCAGCTGCCTGAGCAGCGTGTTGAACATCTCCAGCACCGTGGGCCCTGCGCGGCGGGACAGGGACACCGCGGCTGGCCCCTCGCCCGCAGCCGCTGCCCAGCCGGGCGCCCCCTCCCCCAGCGGGCCCCCCACCCCAGCCGGGCGCCCCATCCCCAGCGGGGCGCCCCACCCCAGCGGGCCCCGCCCTCTTCGGAAAGGGGAGGCAGCTCCCGGCAGGGCTGGTGGTCCCCCGAGGCTCCTCAGGACCCCCTTACCCACAGAGCCGGTGGCGGCGATGACGGCGGCTTCGGACAGGACCTCCACGATGCCCGCGCGCACCGTGGCCGCGCTGCGGCTGTTGGCGTCCAGGTGACTCAGGAGCTGCTGGATAACCAGGTGGGAGTGCTGCGGCTGGGGGAGGAAGACGGCGCTGGTCCCCAAACAGCAGCCCACAGGCCTCAGGGCCGGGACCCCCCTCGGGGACTTGAAGGCCGGGGGTAGACAAAAGGGGTGGCGCCAAGTCTCCTGGGCACTGGAGGTGGCCGCCGGAGCCCCCCAGTCCTTCCCACCTTGCTGCAACAAGGTCACCTGGGTTCCCACCCTTTCCGGGGCCCCTTTCACTGCCAATGGGCGAAACGTCCATTTCAAAATATCATCATCCCTGCCCACTTGTCAGGGCCAGAGCTGCTCAAAGTGTGGCCCCTGGGCTGGTGCCAATTTAAGACCAAAGGACAGAAACTGAGAGTGCAGGTTTAGTGAGCAATCTCTCATTGCCACGGCAGCCAAGCAGGGGATCAGTGGGCCTGTATTTTGTATAAGTTTTTCATTTCATTTTTCGATGCATTCTTTTGCCTTGTATTTTATAAATGTATTGGTTTGTGTCTGGTATTGTATTTTAAGTAAAACAAAGCAGGTCCTTCTCTGCCGCTAGGATAGATACCGGGGAGCTTGGGGCACAAAGAGCAACAGGGGAGGTCAGAGGTCTGCTTTAGGGCACCGTCCTGCTCCCAGACCTGCCCCTGGCAGCGGGGCAGGCTACAGTGGGAGCCACCGTACCTGAATTGAGTACATGATGATTTTAAAGCAACGGATGGCAAACACCTTGGGTTCCCAAAGAGAGTGGTTATCCAGATGGCTGTGAGAGAGAAAATGGGGGGAAGCCACTATGAAACACGAAGTGGTGTGTTGGGGAGCAGAGAGTAGCTTGGCAGGAGGGGGCCCCCAGCTGAGTAGGGACCTCAGAGCAGTCAGAGCCCCGGAGTTGGAGGGAGGACAAGGGTCGGGATCTGCAGCTGTGGACCCAAGGAATGAAGCCAGGCGCCTTCCTTCAGCTTCAGATGCTCCCCTACCAACTCCTGTCCCCCAAACTGCCCTCGGCCACCGTGCGGTCGCTTCTATGTTGGGAAGCCAGGAACCCAGGCACAGCTGGCCGGCGGAGCCGGGACTGGGCCCTCTGCAGTGCTCCTTGATGCCTTCTCCCCAAGTCGGCAGGGAGATGCGGGGACCTGACGCCGAGCAGGGGCTGCGTGGGGGACACTCACATGAGAACAGGCTTGATGGCGTTTTTGATGTTGCCGTAGGCAGCCCGCCCCAGCAGTTCCCGAAGGCACCTCTCCGCCAGCTCGGCCGGGTTTTCCTTCTCCTTCTCTGGGGCTTGGAGGGGCGAGGGAGACCTGCTGTGGAAGGATGGACTGCGCGGTTGGGAACAGGCTGTGCGTGCTCCTGGGCGTCCCTGCCTTACCCACGCCAGCGGTGACAGAGGGGTGAGCAGGACGGGACGCAGGCTGTGCTCGGGAGCAGGCGAGGAGGCGAGGCCTTCAGCTACCCAAAGGGGTCAAGGAGCCTGGGGCGGAAGAAGACTGGGGAGAAGGGACAAAGGTCCCTCTCTGGACCCCCCTAAGGGGAGGCCTGTGTGCCCCCGCCGGCAGGTTTCCTGATCACCACGGGTGTGGCAAGGCACAGACCAGAGTGTGTCCATGTGCCGAAGGCTCAGGAAGGAAAAAGAGATGGAGAGGAAGAGAGGGAGGCAGGTGGAAAGGCAGGAGAAAGCAAGAGAAAGAGGGAGAGGAGGGGGAGGAGGGAAAAAGGAAAGGCACGATGGTGGGCTTGGACACACAGGGGTGGCCCCCGTCTAGGCAGAAGACAGAGCGGAGCCCCAGGACCTTGGGCTGACCACAGAAACCACCGTGGGAGCCTCAGTGAGGTGCTACCCCAGGCCTGGCCACCAGAGGGCACCCTTAGACTCCCCGCCTGCCTCTAGCAGCACAGACTCAAAAACCCACCGTGTGTGGTTTCTTGAGTGGGTGCCACTGCTGGCGGGTCAAGCAATCATCTTTCAAGGGCTGAAATACCATTAGGAAGTGAGGAAGGAAGGAAGGCCGGAGAGGGAAAGTCCTCGGCCATTGGAGCTATGAAAGGCATTTGAAAACCTTGGCTCGCTGGGTCCCCCCGTGCTCTACTTGCACAGTATTGTCCCCTGGGAGTGCAGCACCGTTACTGTCCTCTCTTCATTAATGTAGACACTAAGGGGTGCAGCAGGTGGGCAGAAGGCCAGATCCAAGGCTCCTAGGGAGCCAGCTTTGGACTCGCAGCACAAACTACAAAAGTCACGATCCCTGGCCTCGCACCCTGGCACCAGCCCCCAGCCCTGTGGCTCCCAAAAAGCCAGGGAGGGCCTTGTCACGACCGCTGCCCAGGCCCAGGCCCTCGCCTGCTCACCTCTCTGCCTCCTCCACATGCTGCAGATTGAAAAGCAGCGACGGGACAATCTTGTCCATGTGCTGCGGGTCCCAGATATTGGCCTGCAATTCATCGTTCACCGTCTTCCGCACCACTCCCTGCAGACCTTTGATGCCCGACATTCGGATTCTGAAAGGCAGAGGGCAAGACGGGGCCATGAAGCCCTCGAGCCCCGAGAGGTCGGCTTCTGCCACAAGGAGAGGCCCACGGTGCTTTCATCCAGAGGCGGACTGGAGAGCACCTGCCACTCTTCACCTGGATCTCCTGGCTGCCTCTTTCTTGCACTGGCAACAAAAGCCCAGGAAGCCAAGGCTTCTGGCCCCTGAGGAGCCTCCCAGGCTGCCCCCCTTGCCCTGGGACGGTCCTGGCTTCATCCTCAAGGGTGCTGGCAGCCCCACGCTCCCTTCTGTAGCTCTCACCGGATTTGTTCCAGCTTGGGGCCAAGATAGAAGCCCTCAGAGCACTGCTAAGAGGGGATGAGGTGGAATACAGGGCTGCGCGCAGCTTACAGGGGCAGGCGGGGTTAGACCTGGAGGGAGAGGCACCGAGTTGCCAGGCTTTCTGGGCACCAAGGCCTTTCGGCTGGGAGCTAGCACAGAGGGGCCCCTTTTGCATACCCCTGGTCCCCACTCATTTGAGACTGAAGTTTCTTTTTTTCAAATCCAACTTGAAATTTTTTCTGATTGTAAAATAACACATGCTAATTGTAGTATACAAAGAAGAGAAAATTTCCCCTTACTGCCACCATTCAAAGACAATCAGTAATGGCATTTTGCTGTCTTTCCTTTCTTCACGGCATAAAAGTTTAACAGAATTAAGACCCTATCGTGTGTCTAATTTGTGTTGGATTTTTTCACATAATGTTACATCACAAGCAGTTTCCTGTATCGTTAACTCTTCGAAACACTTTGTAAATATGTTGAATAGTTGTGTGATATACTATCATAGGAATTTACTAAACTGGTGACTGAGATTGTTTCCGATTTAATGCAATGATTGGCATGCTTGTGTACATTTCAAATCATCACCATGAGTGGGGTGACTAAATCAAAAGGGAAGAAGTCAAAGGTTCCCAATATTGCCAAATTGCTCTCCCCACCCCCAACACACACGCTGCAGGAGAACGCACTGGGATGCACTGGGGACCTTGTTTTAAACATCTTTTCTAATTTTATGGCTCAGAAAAACCCCCACTTGTGCAGCGATTTCAATTTGCATCCTTTTGGTTAGTACTGGAGTTGAGCAGTTTCCCCCACGTTTAGTTGCCATTTGTATTTTCAGCTGCAGTTTTAAGTGGGACGACTAGGACACCACCCTGGGACCTACTGGTCGTAACTAGAGGTGCACGGAGCCAGGATGAGTTAGGGCTGCGGGCAGCGGGCACCGATCCCCTGGGGAAACTCCCGGCCCCTCTGACCCTGACCCCTGCTCAAGACCTCAAGCTGGATGGGTCTGGACGTGAGAAGGAAGTGGCTGCAGTGCCATTCCACGCACTCTTCTTGGCTCCAGGTTACAAGGCGCCCCCACATGCACCTTAGAAATGCATCCTAAACGTGCCACACTCGTGTGCCCCACCCAAGAGAGCCTGGCTGGCGAGCCCAGGGCTCCCTTCCACGTGAAGGGGTTGATTTTCCTTCTCCTTTCTAATGACCTCGCACTCCCTCGCCTGCCCAGAATCCCGTTTCCATATGTCCACATTACATCCATGATGTACAGCCCACAGCTGCTGACGTTTTCAGAATAAGTTTGACCAGATCAGGCTTGGGGGAGAGGACAAGTCTTACCCCTTTTCATGGGCTCGGTGGGGTCTGCCCATGTACAAAGGACCCGTGAGGCCTCTAACCCCAAAGGGAGGTCAGAGGCTGCCGACACCCCCCGGCCCTGAGAAATAGCAGCCCATGCACCCCTATTTCTGAGACCTTGGAGCGAGGATCGTTTTCTGGGTTCCCATAAGCCAGCACGTCTACCAGGGCTGGGACCTCGGCCTCTGAAAAGGCTGGGGATGGACAGCAGGTGGAGTCAGGAAGCAGCAGGTAGTGGGAGCGTATGAAGGAGAGAGGCGAAAAGAGGATGCCAGGAAAGCCCTCGCAGCCACAGGTCTTGTCTCCCAGAGGGCACGCTCCAGTCTCCAGGGGCAAATCTCAGCAACTTGACCCCGCGTGCTGAGCATCTGTGCCTCTCACTAAACAGCGGCCCCGCATGCTACCTGCTGACAGCGTGGCTCTGCCTGAGCGGCCAGCACCAGTGACAGGCACACCTGGCTGCCAGCCTACACCTTCACGACACCTGCTTCTGGCCGCGGCCCCGCCCTCTCTTCCTACCGAGTCTGGGGTGCGGTGGTTGCTCCGAGAGCCAAGGCTGGGAAGAGGGCAGGGGCGCCTGCCTCCTTTCGCCGCCACTGGGGAGCCCCAGCCCCGGGTGGTCCAGGCCTGGTCCAAGAGGGGAAACTGTAGGCGGGGAGCCTGGCGTGCAGGAGCCCTGGGGCGCACCTGGGGTCATTCCGCAGCCGTGGACGCACCGGGCACAGGGGTGGAGGGAGAGTCTGGAGCCCACCCACTTCCTGTCCATCCAACCCAGATCTCCAGCTGTGGAGGAGGCTTGCAGTGACTGCACACGGCTCCCTGACTGCTATTCCACATAACTCGGCCTCTTGGGCCCCCCTGGGAGTCGCTGATGGGATGAAGGCAGGAGTCAGGGACAAACCCCTCAAACCGCTGGCGTGTCGCCTGAGCGCGACTCCAGCCCACCGGCCACTTCCTGCTGTATCCCCTCCTGCAGCTTGGATTGCTACAGCAAGCTGAGCCTTTCTCTCTCCTCCTCCTCCTGCTTTCAACATGCTCTCTTCTTTCCTGTAGCCTCACCAGGTTGACAACACTCGTCCTAGGCAGGACATATAGTTCCAAGGACAATGTTTGGCACAAAACACCCAGTTACTGATTCGGCCACCTGACTGTGTGCCTTGCTTCATGTATCTGTGTAAGCCTATATTTATGTAAACTTTGTGATTTTAATTCTAGGCAGGGTAGTATTTCTATGAGTAAACTATTTTTATAAGTTTGATTGTGCACATATGAAAGTGTATTCTGTAATTTAAGATGTGTATCTGAAAGCATTCCTGTACTCAACAAATATTTACTGAGTGCCTCCTGCTCTCCAGGCGTAGTTTTAGCACTCGGGATGCATCGACGAAGGAAGAAATGATTCCCGCCCTCATAGAGTGTACATTCTAGTGCGGAAGAGACACGATGGATACAAAACATAAAAAGTAGATTATAAAACATCTTTGAAGGGGATGAGTGCTATAGAAAAAAGAAACAGCAGGGAGAGGGAGAGGTCAGAACAAGACCTCAATGGCAAGGGGACATCTGAGCAGAGGCTTAGGGGAGGTGAGGTGGGGAGCTCGGCAGATCCCAATGTAGGCACAGGGACAGGCTGTGCACGAGCCCTGGGGCAGGAGTGCCGCTGGTGGGTTCCAGGAGCACAAGGGGGCAGTGTGGCTGGAGGGGAGCCAGCTGGGGGAGAGAAGGGCTGAGGCGGGGGGGCAGCAGGTCTATTAGCGGGGTAAGGACTTTGGTTTTTTATTGGTCTGGGTGCATATTTTTGATGGACAATGGTGAGCAGGTGTGTTTCTGGGGTGTAAAATTGCATGTACTTCTGAACACAGGAGAGTATGCAGATGTGTGTGTGTGCCTCTTGTTTTCTGTCACTGGCTCTCACGTTGGCCTAAAGGGTCATCATCTGAAGTCTAGCCCTGTTTTCTGGCCCAAGAGGTTTTTCCATTAGAAACCACGTGCTGCTGGCCCACCTGCATCCAGCCAGGTGCTCTTCCCCCACCTGTATCCAGCCAGGTGTCTTCCCCCACCTGCGTCCAGCCAGGTGCTCTTTGCCTACCTGCATCCAGCCAGGTGCTCTTCCCCCACCTGTGTCCAGCCAGGTGTGTTCCCCCACCTGCATCCAGCCAGGTGTCTTCCCCCACCTGCATCCAGCCAGGTGCTCTTCCTGCTCTGCTCCCACAGCCTCATGGGGTTTTCTCTCCAGCAACATCAGAGCAGAGGTAAACGCAAAGAAATCAGGCAAGCAACCCTGGACTGCAAACTCTATCAGGCCCATCGACGCTCCTGTCGTCAGCCGAGCTGTCCCCCTCACCTCCCTGACTCACTTTGTCTTGATTTCCAGGTCATCGTGGCTGGAGTGGCACATTTCACTGAAGCGGGACACAAAGAAATCGTAGCTGCGATGGTAGGACGGGGTATCCTCCTCAATGTTGGCAAACTTCACAAACTGTCAGGAAGCAGAGGAGGAAAAACACGTGAGAGGTGACCTGTTGCCCTCCTCTCCTTCAGGGCTTCAGGGCTCCACCCTCCCCACCCACCCCAACAAAGCCGCGGGACCCGCATGCCGGGCCTGGCTCTGGTCTACCTCGCAGGGCACCCTCGGGAGATCTGAGTCCCAACTCCCTGCACACCCCTCCTGTCTACACAACAGGGCTGGAACCCACGGCCCTTCTCAGCCCTTCCCCGCTGGGGTGAAGACAGACAGGGAGGAAGCGAAGGGCCCCCTTGAGCTCCTGCTTTCCCTCATGTTGAGAGCCGAGCCCCAACCTGGGGCTGAAAGGCTGTCAAAGCCGAAACTGCGGGAAGGCCGGTGCCAAAGCGTGTCGCACCCCCCGGAATGAATTCTGGGAAACGAGGACAAATCTGAAGTTAAAAAATGTAATGGCTATTTTTATTGTTAAAATATCGAGTAAATTAGAAAAGCTCGATATTTTCGCGCGGTCTGGGCATTCTCAGCGGCTGGACTCCTTCTGCCGCCACCGTGCGGCGCATTTGCAAGACTCAGTAGACGATTTCAACTGAGCCCGCGTGGCCTAAATGGAATTGAATTACTAAAAATTAAATACAATTCTGAGAGGTAATTTTGTTTAATGTTATAAATTTAGTAACCCCAAACAATTCTAAAAAGATTAGACCTAAAATACATTCTCCATTGTTCTGTCTTGAGACTGCACTCAACGCCAGTCCCGAACGCCCCATCCACATGGGGCGCAACAAGGCTAGCTCATAAAATAAGCGCCCTTTTGGTACCAGGACCTTGGAGAACCTTTAGGAAGCCTGGGCTTGATGGCCTTTGACGGGACGTGAGAAGGTCTGGAAGCAGAGACACGCCATCCAGTTAGACCACTGTCAGCGAGTGTTGGCCTGGGGGTCCCTGTGGGGGGCAGCTCCTAGAGAGCCCACCCCAAGCTGCTCCTGAGTCTCCAGGGGCCAACACGATGAGGTCCACGTGGAAACTTTGGTGATCGTGGTTCAGAGGGTCAACTAGAGTCACTTCATGGGGACCTCATTTAAGGGGCCACCGTGGAGGGGCTTCTGGGAAATGTGTCAGGACCTGGCTGAGGTGGGGTTGGGGCTCCAAGGTTTTCGGTGAAAAAGGCCTCCATCCCTCTCAGATGAGGCAGTGCAGGTTATGCAAGGGGGCCTGGAGCCAGACTCTGGGTTGAGTCCCAGCTCCTCCAGTCATTTGTAGGGTGATCTGGGGCAAGTTACTTAAGCTCCCTGTGCCTCAGTTGCCCCATCTGTAAAGTGGGGGTAGTAAGAGCCCCAGTCTCACAGGCTTGGGACAGCCAGCACTCTGCGACCTCCTTGTCCCCCTAACGAGTGCGTTTTTGGCCTGCTGTCAACACTCCAGGAGTTCCCTGGGCCCTCTTACCTGGGTGACTAATGACTGTTTATTTAAATTCCTTCTGGTCTACTTCACCTCTACCATAGCTAATTCACACTTTACAGATGGCTTTTATTAAAATCCTAGCTGCTAATGCTCAAGATTGTGAAAGACTAAAGATGTTTTGTTTTGATTTTTTTTTTAAGATATGGCGTTGGTGAGGAAGGTCTCCATAGCAACCAGCTAAAGATTCTGAACACGTTACACATCAAAGGCCACAAGCACTGCTAGGGCCACCCTTTCAAAATCAAAGTTTTGGCTCAAGATCAAAGTTTCGGCTCTTTATATGCAACAAAGGAAGCCAAGCTTGCAGGAGCAGATCACCAACCCTCACGTATGGACAGGAAAGAGCTACAATTGTGTGAAAACTGAGGGTCACTAAAGGCCTGGGTCAATAAAAGAAAGCAATCTCCAAATATTGACATTGCAAAAACAGCCCTCCAGTGGTCTGGAAAATGGAAGCTGAGCTGGTTGCCTTCACTTTAGCACCAGCCGAGTGTCTCCAAGCAGAAGTAGCCTTTTCCTCTTCTATAGACACGCATTCTGAGCCAAACAACTTCCTGCCATCAACAATGGAACTATAACTAAAAATACTGAGCCTAGCCATAATATCCTCCACCCCCCACTCCATCCCCCCTGTCTCATGGCTCTAGACTGTGGGCCATTTTCCCTCTGCTAACCTACACATGGAAAAATGGGAACCACATAGTTGTTTCACTAAGGTAAGTCCTAGCTGGACAGCAGACCTTGAAAATCAAGTGGTGTGACTTTACCTCGCTGCCCCTTTCTCCCAACTGCCCTTGTTTACTGCAACCTTGTTTACCTGGAACAGCTTTCACTACAGCCAGAGAAACAATCCCCCTGTGACTTGATCACATCATGCACATCTCCTGACTACCAGCTGAGGCTTAAGTAATTCCCTAGACCTAGAGCATACTCTCCTGTCCACTCACATTTTGCCTTCCCACCTTCAAGTTCTTTGCAGACTTCCAGGCAACCAAGATGGTGGTATAAGATGCTCCAGGGTACTTTCCCCCCAACAGAATCTTTGAGCAGGTAGAAAAACCGACAGAGCCATCTTCCTCAAAACTCCAGAAAATGGTTAAAGGGTTGCAATTATAGGGCAAGTGCTGAATCAAGAAAATGCAACTTGAGAAGTGTAGCAAGTTTCATGGGCCCCTTCCCCAACCCCTCCCCAGCACAGTGTGGAGTCAGCCCACACTCCCGTTGTAGGCTCATGGCCCTGTTCTGGAGGGGGCAGAATAACCCCTGTGTACACGTGGGGTTGCCTGTCTGTTGGTGCTGATTTATTGGGTGGCAAGCCGAAAGACTGAACCAGGAAACTTGTCTTGGGTTCATTCTCCTAGAACTTGCCCTGCAGGCAAAAGCACCTTGCAGACAGCAAAAGAGTGTAAGAAATAATTAAGTTGAAGTGGCCTGGGGCAAAGGATTACCTGCATTAAGTCATAAAGTATAGCACACAGGAGAGGGTGAAAAGGAGTAGAGAGGGCATAGCATACCAATTCTTGTAAATGGAGACTTCCTAAGGCCATGAGCAAGCATAAGTGCAGGAAAAGAAGCAGGCTCTATTCAGGCTCAGATAAGGCAAAGAGGACCCTGCACTTTGCATTCTCCCCAGGCTGATCTTCTAGGTAGGAGGGCTAAGCTCTGAAGGAGGCCACAAGCCAAAAATTTGCAAAGACTATGAGAGGTGCCTTTTTCTTTGCTTTGTTTGTTTTTGCTAGCTCCTGGAAATCACGGAAATCTTTGTCATATCACTACCTGGATACAAACTTAAGGAACAGACAGCTCAGGTACTAAATCCCAGAAAGAACACTTTAAAATATTAAAATGAACAGTGTGCAACAAATTGTCCCAGGGATGCAAGAGTAGTTCAACTTAAGAAAATCAATTATTTAATACACCACATTAACAGAATGAAGGAAAACTACGTGATCATCTCAATTGATGCAGAAAAGGCATTTTACAAAATCCAGCACCTCTTCCTGATAAAAACACTTAGAAAACAAGGAATCGAAAAGAACTTACTCAACATGATATACGGCACATATGAAAAACCCAATGCTAACATCATACTCAATGGTGAAAGACTGAAAGCTTTCCTTCTAAGATCAGGAACAAGACAAGGATGCCCATTGTCACCACTGTTATTCAACCTTATTCTGGAAGTTCTAGCCAGAGCAGTTAGGCAAGTAAAAGAAATAAAAGGCTGCCAAATTGGAAAGGAAGAAATGAAACTTTCCCTATTTGCAGATGACATGATCCTATAGAAGGAAAATTCTGAAGGAAATAAAGCTAATAAAGGAATTCAGGGGAGGCGGGTGTGGCTCAGTGGATAGAGCCCCCGTTTGCCGTGTGGGAGGCCCGGGTTCGCGTCCCGAGGCCTCTTTGTGGGGGCACGCCGGCCTGAGCGGTGCGGTGGGCTGGTGCAGCAGCCTCACGGCAGGAAGCGGGTGTGGCGCAGTGGATAGCGTACCCGTTTACCATATGAGAGGCCCCGGGTTCGCTTCCCGGCGCCTCCTTGTGAGGACATGGCGGCTCGCACGGCGCCGTGGGCTGATGTGGCAAGACCTCACAGCAAGGGGGAGATGGGCAGACACAGAGAGGACACGCGGCGAATGGACACAGCGGCACGAGCAGCAAGGGGGGGATGAATAAATAAAATAAATAAATCTTTAAAAAAAAAATGTATTCTTAGGGAAAAAAATCCGTGGAACGGCACTA
>JAQZBX010097443.1:0-11694 GCA_029593785.1 Cabassous unicinctus
TTACATAAGTGAATATTTCTATTTTTATTTTTTAAAATATTTTTTATTTTCATAAGTGAATACTCTTGTGATTAGGAAATGTACATAGAAGTATTAAGTGTTTAAGGAGCATTATGTATACAACCTACATTCAAGTGTTCAGAAAATGGGTCAGTAGACAAACAGAAGGCTATTAGATAGATAGGCAGACAGACAGACAGACAGACAGTAGATAGATAATAGAATGATACAGCAAATGTGGCAAAATGTTAAAACTGGTGGACTTCTGTATCCGGGGGGTAGGGCTATTTTGGAGTTCTGTGGATGGGTCTTGTATTATTTTCATAACTTTTCCTGTATTTTTTAAAGTATTTAAGAATAAAAAGTTTTAAAAATCAGCTGACAATAGGTGTGAAGGTTTATTTCTTTACTCTCAATTTGACTTCATTGGACTATGTGTCCTTGTGCCAGTAACATGCTGTTTTGATTATGGTAGTTTTGTAATAAATTTTAAATTCAAGAACTGTGAGTCCTCCAGCTTTATTCCTTCTTTTCAAGATGGCATTTGGCTATTTGGGATCCATATAAATTTGATTGGCTTTTCAATTACTGCAAAGATGGCAGTTGAAATTTTGATTGGAATTGTGTTGAATTTATAAATCACAATGTGCAGAATTGACATCTTGACAATACTTTGTCTTCCGTATACACAGGATGTCATTCCATTTATTCAGGTCTTCCTTAATTACTTTCAGCAATGTTTTTAGTTTTCCAATTACAAGTCCTTTACATCCTTGGTTAATTGTATTCCTAGATATTTGATACTTTTCATTACTATTTTAAATGGACTTTCTTTCTTGATTTTCTCTTCAGATTGTTCATTACTAAAGTATAGAAATTCTATTTATTTTTGCGTGTTGATGATATACCCTGCCTTATTGCTGAATTTATTTATTATCTCTAGTTGCTTCATTACAGATTTTTCAGGATTTTCTATACATAAGATCGTGTCATCTGCAATAGAGAAAGGTTTGCTTCTTCCTTTCCAATTTAGATGCCTTTTATTTCTTTTTCTTACCTAATTGTTCTGGCTAGAACTTCCAGAATAAGGTTGAATAACAGTGGTATCAGTGGGCATCCCTGTCTTGTTGCTGACAATAGCCTGTTTTCTTGTGGTATCTTTATCTGGCTTTGTTATTAGAGTAATGTCAGCCTCAGAGAATAACTTAGGGAGTGTCCCATTCTATTTCTTTTGAAAAGTTTGATAATTCTTCTTGGAATGTTTGGTAAAATTCACCAGCGAAGCCATCAGGTCCTGGGCTTTTCTGCGTTGGGATGTTTTTGATTACTGATTCAATGTCTTTACTTATGATCTTCTCTTTCTTCCTAAGTCAGCGTAGGCAGCTGGTATATTCCTAAGAATTTCTCCATTTCATCTACATTTTAGAATTTGCTGGTGTTTGTACACAGTATGCTCTTTTAATGCTTTTTTATTTCTTTGCACCCCCCCTTAATTTCTGATTTTAGTTTTTTGAGCCTTCTCTCTCTTTTTCTTTGTCAGTGTAGCTAATGGTTTGTTAATTTCATTGAGCTTTTCAAAGAACCAACTTTTGGTTTCATTGTTCTATTGTTTTTAAATTCTCTATTTCACTTAACTCTAATCTTTATTATTTCTTTCCTTTTGTTGACTTTGGGTTTAATTTGCTCTTTTTCTAATACCTCCAGGTGTCAGGTAAGGTCTCTGATTTGATATCTTTCTCCCTTATTATCTAATCATTTAGAGCTATATTTTTCTTCTGAGCACTGCATTCCTTGCTTCCCGTAAGGATTGGTATGTTGCGTTTTCAGTTTCGTTTGTCTCAAGATACTTCCTGATTTCCCTTGAGATTTCTTTTTTGACCCATTGATTGTTTGAGTGTGTTGTTTAAATACATACATTTGATGATTTTCTAGTTTTCTCTGTTTGATTTCTAGCTTTATTTCATGTGGTCAGAGTACATGCTTTGTATAATTTTACTGTTTTTAGATTTATTGAGACTTGCTTTGCCACCTAAAATTTGGTCTATTTTGGAGAATGATACATGTGAACTTGTGAAGAATGTGTATTTGTCTACTGTTTTGTGCAAAGTTCTGTTTATGTCTATTAGGTTTAATTCATTTATAGTATTGTCCAAATTCTCTGTTCCCTTATTGATCTCCTGTCTAGATGTTCTATCCTTTGATAAAATGGCATATTGAAGTGTCTGAGTATATTGAAAAGGTGCCTACATCTGCCTTCAGTATTGTCAATGTTTGTCTCATATATTTTGGGACATTGTGATTAGGTGTATAAATTTTTATGATTGCTATATATTCTTGCTGAATTGACCCTTTTATTAATATCTAGTGTCCTTTGTCTCTTGTAACAATTTTTTACTTAAAATCTATTTTATCCCATATTAGTAAAGCTGCACCAACTCTTTATTGGTTATTGTTTGCATGGTATATTTTTTCCATCCTTTCAATTTCAACCCATTTTTGTTTTGGGGGAAAGTTGAGTTTCTTCCAAACAACATATAGTTATTTTGTGCTTTTTGATCCATTCTGCCATTCTGTATCTTTTGATTGGAGAGTTTAATCCCTTTACATTCAGTATAATTGCTAGTGAGACAGTACTTACCTCAGGCATTATGTCCTTTGTTTCTTATATGTCATATATTCTTATATGTCATATATAAGAATTCATTCCAAGAATTCTTTGACATTCTTGGAATGTTAATTGATAAAATTAACATTGGTAACATTGGTAAGCAGAAGCCATCTGGGCTTGTGCCTTTCTTCATTGGGAGGATTTTGATTACTGATTCAATCCTTTTACTTCTTATTGATATCTTGAGATCTTTGACTTCTTTTTTAGTTAGTATAATTAGTTTGTATGTTTCTAAGAACTTTTTAGTTCTCTCTAGTGTATATATGTTTTAGCATACGTTGTTTATAGCAGGCTTTTACAATCCTTTTAATTTCTCTGGGTTCAGTAGTAATGTTCTCCCTTTCAGTCCAGAGTCAGGCTATTTACATAATCTCTTTTTTTGTCAGTCTAACTACAGGTTTGTTGATTTTATTGATCTTTTCAAAGAACCAAGTTTTGATTTTGTTGATACACTCTATTGCTTTTATTCTGTATTTAATTTACTTAATTATTCAACCTTCCTGAGTCTTTGAGTGCAAGGTGACTCTCTTGTAAATAGCATGTATTTTGGTCATGCTTTTTTGACCATTTTGCCAATCTCTGCCTTTTGACTTGATAGTTTAATCCATTTACATTTAAAATAACTACTGAAATTACAGGACTTTTTCTGACATTTTGATATTTGGTCTTTGTAAATTTTATACCTTTTTTGTCTAACAATTCTTCTACTAATGCCTACTTTCACATTTTTTTGGTTCTTTATATTGTGCTATTTTGAGTCCTTCCCATTTCTTTCTGTATATGTTTTTCTTATATTTCCATTGTGGTTACCATGGGGCTTAAATGTAATATCCTACATCTATAACAATCATGTTTGATTTGATACCAACTTAACCTCAATACCATACGGATAACACTGTTCCTATACCCTCTCTTGCCCACCTTTTTGTTGTTCTTTTTACTAATTATATCTTTATATACTGTATGTCCAAAACTATAGATTCATCATTACTTTTTAAGCATTTGCAGTTTAGAACTGTAGACAAAAAAGTGCATTTGCATACCAAAAAGTACAATAAAATATTACTGACATTTATAATTATTTATATGGTTACATTTACCGGAGGTCTTTATTTGTTTATGCCACTTTGATCCACTGTCTAGTGTCCTTTCCTTTCAAACTAAAGGACACTCTTTAGCATTGCTTATAAGGTAGTCTAGTGGTGATTGACTCCTTCAGCTCTATCTGGGAGTGTCTTAATTTCTCCCTAAGTTTTGAAAGATACCAAAAATGGATATAAAATTCTTGGTTGGAAATTTGTTTTCTATCAGCATGTTAAATATTTCATTCTACAACGTTTTTGCTTCCTTGGTTTCTAATGAGAAATTGGCACATTATCTTATTGGGACTCACTTGTACATAACATACTGCTTTTTTCTTCCAGTTTTTAGAACTCTCTTCTTGTCCTTGCCATTCAGCAGTTTGAGTACTATGTGTCTGGACATGGTTTTATTCTAGTTTATACTGTTTGGGGTTTATGGGGCTTCTCAAATGTGCATATTCATGTTTTTCTTTAAACTTGGGATGTTTTCTATGTTATTTTTTTACTATTCCTTCTGACCCTCTCTCTATTTCACCTCCTTCTGGAATTCACATAATGTGTATATTGATACATATGATGGTGTTCCATAGGTCTCTCAGGCTCTGTATATTTTTCTTTTTTTTCTTCTTTTTTCTTTCTGCTCCTTACCCTGATTCATTTCACTTGTCTTATCTCCGAGATCACTGATTCTTTCTTCTGCCAGTTCCAATCTGTTGTTTAAACACTCTAGGGAATTTTTAATTTCAGTTATTGTGGGTCTTCAACTCCAGGATTTCAGTTTAATTCCTTTCTAAAATTTCTCTCTCTTTATTGGGGATCTCATATCATTTACTCATGGTTTTTCAGATGTCCTTTTTTGTTTTTGTTTTTGTTTTTTCTTTATTATAGAAGTTGTGGGTTTACAGAAAAATCAGGCATAAAATACAGGATTCTTATATACAACTCCGCTAACAATAACTTATATGTGTAGAACATTTGTTACAATTGATGATAGCACATTTTTATAATCGTATAAATTAAAGGCCATGGTTTAACTTATAATTCACTGTCCACAGATTAAAAAAATTTTTTCTGCTACCATATATACATTATCCCCTTTAATCATATTCATATATATATTTTAGTTATGTTAATTGTGTTCACAATGTTCTGCCATCATTACTACCATACATTACCAAAATATTTCTGTCATTCCAAATAGGAACTCTGTATATTTTAAGGCCTAAGTTCCCATTTCCTGTCTCTATAATTTTTTTTAATTTTAATTACTTCAAATCAGTGGAATCATACAATATTTGTTCTTTTGTGTCTGGCTTACTATATAACATGATGTCTTCAAGGTTCATCCATATTGCCGCATGTATCAGGACTTCATTCCTTTTAATGACTGAATAATATTCCATTGTGTGTATATGTCACATTTTATTTATGAATTCATTGGTTGATGGACACTGGGCTGCTTCCATCTTTTGGCAGTTGTGAATAATGATGCTATGAGCATCATTGTGCAAATATCCTGTTCATGTTCCTGCTTTCAGTTCTTTTGGATATATACCCAGTATTGGGATTGCAGGGTCATATAGTAGCTGTATGCTGAGCTTTCTGAGGAACCACCAAACTGTCATCCACAGTGGTAGCAATACTTTATATGTTCCTATTTCTCTGCATCCTTTACAACTTTTTCTGTTGTTTTTTTAATAGCAATTCTAATGAATATGAAATGATATTTCATTGTGATTTTGACTTACGTTTCCCTGAGAGTTAATGATGTTGAGCATCTTTTCATGTGCTTTCAGACCATTTGTATGTCTTCTTTGGAGAGATGTCTGTTCAAGTCTTTTGCCTGTTTATTAATTGGATTGTTTGTCTTTGTGTTCTTAACAAAAAATTCTGATTTTGGGAATCTGACTCTCAGGTGCATATATATTTATAATATAAATTTCGGATTTTTCTTCATTGTACTCTCCCTCTTTTTTCACCACCAGTCTAGCTAAAATTTTGTCGATTTTGTTGATCCCTTCAAAGAATCAATTTTTGATTTTGTAGATTGTCCCTATTGTTTATCTTCTATCTTATATATCTCCTCTGTAATCTTTGTTATTTCCTTGCTTTTGCTTGCTTTGTGTTTAGTTTGCCCTTAATTTTCTAGTTCTTCAGATTTGAGGTTAGGTCTCCGATTTGAAGTCTTTCTTCTTTTTTAATGTAAGTATTGAGAGCTATAAATTTCACTCTCAGCACTGTCTTTGCTGCATCCCATCAGTTTTGATACGTTGTATTTTCATTTTCATTCACCTCTAATTTCACTTCTCATTTCCCTTTTGACCCATTGATTATTGAGGCGTATGTTTTTTAATTTCCACGAATTTGTGAATTTCTCCTTTCTCCCTCTGTTATTGATATCTAGCTTCATTCTGGTGTGGTCATAGAATCTACATTGTATGATTTCAATATTTTTTAATTTATTGAGACTTGTATTGTGACCTAACATATGATCTACTCTGGAGAATGAGCCACGTACTCAAAAAGAATGTGTACTCGGTTCTCTCTGGGCTCAGTGTTCTATATATGTCTGTTCAGTCTAGTTGGCTTAGTGTATAATGCAAGTCCTGTACTTCCTTAATGATTTTCTGACTGGATGTTCCATCCTTTATTGAGAATGGTGTGTTAAAATCTCCTACCATTAAGGTAGAACCATCAATTTCTCCCTTCAAATTTGTCAGTATTTGCTTCATGTATTTTGGGGATCTACGCTTAGGTACATGTATGTAATTGTTACATCTTCCTGTGAAATTGTCCCCTTTAACAGTATGTAATGACCATCTTTGTCACTCTTGACTTAGTTTATTTTATCTGATATTAGTGTAGCCACCCCAGCTTTCTTTTGGTTACTACTTGCATGGTATATATTTTTCTATTCTTTCACCCTGAACTTTCTTGTACCTTTGACTTTAAGGTGATTCTCTTGCAGACAGCATATGGTTGAGTCATGCTTCTTTATCCATTCTCCCAATCTCTCTCTACCTTTTGAAAGGAGAGTTTAATCTATTTGTATTTAAAGTCACTACTGATAATATAGGACTTTCTTCTGCAGTTTTGCTTTTTAGTCTTTGTTAAGTCTTGTTCCTTTTTGTTCCTCACATCTATTAAAGCTTATTTTTATATTTCTTTTCTTTATTTATTTGTACCATATAGAGTGCCTTCTCATTTCTATTTGGATATATTGAGGATCTTTTTTTTTATAGTCTTTGGGATGCTCAAAATCTGGTCTTCCTCGTTATTATTTTCTGGATTTTTGTCTTATTCCTTTAATGGAACCTTATTTCCTGTTTCTTTGTCTTATAAATCTTTGTTGCACACTATATATTTTAATATTGTAAAGAGTTAACTCTGGGGTTTAGTCCCTGGGTTCTCTGTTCCTTAAGTTGGTATTCAGCTAGTGATATGAGAAAGATTTCCTTGAGAGCCAGGACCTAACAGAAACAAATAAACAAAACAAAAAATATCACCCTTCACAATATTTGCAAATTGACTCCATTGGCCAGTATTCTTCAGTTTAGCCCTCCTATTAAGAAAATCAATCTGAGCTGAATGCAAAGGGCAGGGTCCTCCCTGTTTCTTTCCCTAGACTTGTGCTTGCTCTTGACCATAGGAGTTCTCCTGTTTACTGGAATCTGAATGCCCTGTCTGCTCCCTAGAATTAGAATTTCTCTCCTCCTCGGTGCTCTATTGTATGACTTAAAGCAGACAATCCTTTGCCCAAGTCCACTTTGACTTCATTGTTTCTTACACTTCTTAACTCTCCACAAGTTCTTCTCTCTGCATGACAAGTTTGGGGGGCAGGGCGGGCAGACTGAGATGAGTTATCTGGTTTGGTCTTTCTGGCTGCCACCTGATAGATTGGCACCAACATATAGGCACCCCAGTAAGTACACAGGTTTACTCTGCTTCCTCTAAAACAGAGCCAGAAATCCACAATGGGAGCCCAGGCTGGCTTGACACTGCACTAGGGTGTTGGTGGTGGTGGGGCCAGCAAGGTTGCCATGAGCATCTCCAACCATTTTAAAAGCTGTTTTCTTGGGAAGCAGATGTGACTCAAGCAGTTGAGTGCCTACTTCCCATATGGGAGGTCCTGGGTTCCGTCCCTGGTGCCATCTAAAAACAAAAACAAACACAAAACAACAAGCTAACAAAAATGAAAAGCCAACTCAAGGGAGCCAATGTGGCACAGTGGTTGAATGCTGGCTTCCTACATATGAGGTCCCAGGTTAACTCCTTGGCCTTGTATCCTAAAAAAAAATCAAAATGCTGTTTTCTTGATTCAGGACCCACCATATATTGCAACCCTTCAATTGCCTTCTGGAGTTTTGAGGAAGAAAGAGCCCAAGTTCTCTCTTTATCTTTGGCATTCAGTACATTGATTAGTATAAATCTCGAAGTATGTCTTTTAGGGCTTATCGTATTTGGAGTTTGTTGTGCTCTTGGATGTGTATATTCACGTCTTTTGTCAGATTTGGGACGTTTTCAGTCATTATTTCCTCAAGTATTCTTTCCGCCTGTTTCCCTCTCCTCACTTTCTGGGAATCCCATAATGCATGTATTGGTATGCTTCATGTTGTCCCACAGGTCCCTTAGCTCACTTTTTTTTCCATTCTTTTCTGTCTGCTCTTCAGACTGTATCATTTTGATTGTCTTCTCTTCTAGCTCACTGATTCTTTCTTCCAGTACAAATCTGCTCTGAATGCCTCTAGTACATTCTTAATCTTCATTATTTTGTTTATTCCCATGCATTCTGTTAATGTTACTTTTTATACATTCTAATTTGTCTTTTTGTTCATGCGTGGTCTTCTTAATATCCTTTAGTTCTATATCCATATTTTCCTTTAGCTCATTTACCTGTTTTAAGAGCTGTGACTGAATGTCTTTGAATAGTTGTTCCTATACCTGTGCTCTTGTTTTAATTAGTATAATCTGTTGATTGGGCCATCTCTTCCTCTTTCTTGGTATGACTCACGATCTGTTGTTGATGTCTGGGCATTTGGTTATTTCAGTGCACTAACTCTGGAAATCAGTTCCTCCCTCTTGCTTAAAGTTTTAGAGTAGATTGACTGCGTGTTAAGGCTGTTTTTCAAAGCTTGGTCCAGACTTTACTCAACCTTTAGAGAAGCCTGTGATTAAACTGAGCTCAGTTTTTCTCAGGTCTTCTTCTGCATCTACTTCTTATCCTGGGCATGGGCAGTTTCTCCCAAGACTACCCTAGTAAATGCAACTGCTTCCCCTCCAGGATAGGATTTCCTTTCCTCCGTTACTCCCCACAGGGTTCTGGGCTGTTCTCTTTGTTTTTAGACAAATTTTCCTCCCCTGTGGCTATGATATGCTCAACTTTACTCTGGCCTGCCCTTTCACTCCAGCTTTCAGCCCTGAATCTGCACTGTCATACAGCAGCTCAGTTTCCTCTTTCCATGAGACTTTCCTGCTTCTGGTAACTTCCATATTAAGGGATCCAGATCTACAGAGACAGATGGGCTCAGTGTTCAAAGACACCCAATTTGAACCTATAGATGTATCAGCAATAAGTATCTGGGCTGGGAGTGTGCCCACCTTGCCAAGCATTCCACTGCAGGTCACTCTGGTTTCCAGGGGGCCACTTTGAATGTGCACATGTGTCTACCACTAGGGCCCCACTGTGAATCTCTGTGGCCTTGCGTCCCTTACCTATATATGTGAGGGACTCTAAGACACTACTGGGGGTGGCTCTGTGGTCAGCAGCCACGGCAGAAGGTACCCTGGCCAAAAGGACCCCTCTGTTTGTCTCTTTAAATTACATGTATCTGAGCATGGGGGAGGGCTCAGGACTGGGGAGTCTGCTGTACCTTTCTCCTACCTTTTTCAGGTGTTCTTTAAAAAGTGTTTTTCTTTCATTCAGCATTTGTAGAGTCATTCTCCAGTTTCAGTCATCCTCTAGAGTTCCAAGAGAGTTGAACTTGTCCTTTTTTTAAGTGTCTTTTAGAGGAAACATTCCAGGGATGTCTTACACTGCCATCTTGATCTAAATGCACTTTTATACTTTATAAGAATACTGGTAGTCATATAGATTTGATAATCTGCTCTGCAAAAAAATCACTTTCTCGCATACATTTCTTAAGACCCCTTTGCCTCAATTCCTTAAGAAGTGAAATGTCCAGGTAATTTATAATCATAAAATTTTTTAAGATCTTACAGGTGAACATTATATGGCTTTTCAATGTTTATCTAGGCCACATTTGAGCCCAGTGAATAAAGAGTATACAGAATTTGTCTGATTAATCTTCACTGTAAAGAACCTATTTCCAGACAATGACTAAGGGTGTTGATCCTCTGTAATCCCTTGCTCTATCTAGAATGCCTCTCTTGGAGCATTTGCAGCTTCTATTTGCAGTTTTCATTGGGGGTAGGAAGGTAGAAAGGGTGGTGGGGCTTCTATTCTTAGGAGGAACTGCAGAGATAAGAAACTTGGCAAGTCCCAGTAGGTATAGCTGATGACTGGAAAGCTGGAACAAACCTTATCTGGTTCGACTCCATGTATGATGCAGGTCCTTATTAGGCATACATGTGTGCTTTTCCATATTTGAAGATGATGTTGATCCAGAAGCTGGGAAAGTACCTGACTTGTGTTTCTCCCACAATGGGGATTCCCTATGCCCAGGTCTTCTCTTGCGAAAAACTCATTCATTCTTTCAACCAGGAACAACTATAGTGCTCCTAATAAGTGTCATGCACTGTGACACCCTAATTAGTGTCATGCACTGTGACACTGGGGACGCAGAGATACACTAGACCCAGATACTTTCATCAAGGCCTTCACACACTAGTGAAAAAGAGAAGGAGGTTACCAGACTACTGCAATCCACCCTACTAAGCTCTGCTGTTAAAGACAGTCAGTGTACTACAGGATGGGCACCCTATTTACACCTGGGTGGGAGTACTGGCTATTGGCTAAATGAAAAAAAGATTGGGGAGAGCATATTCCACATAGTAGGAGCAGCACCTCTAAATCCCTGGAGCTGAAAGTAGGTGAGTGGTGATAGGAAATTTAAGTATAACCTGTAGCCGTGGTGCACTGTTGAAGCATTTTGAGGTGGAGAGTATTAGACTTCTGTTTAAAATTTTAAAAATCCCTCTTATGTCACCTTATTGGAGGATGAGTCCAGAGACAGAAAGATACCTGTAGCTGGGCAATAATTTATAGCTGGGGGAGAGATAAGAAGTAGCCAGAATTATAGGAGTTTGATATGACACCTTGGCTTCATGGGGTTTTCTTCAGTCCACGGAGCTAGAAGGAGCCTGTCTTTAGGCTCTTTCTAGGAAAGGGAGAGTTGAACCTAGCTTAGTGAGCATCTATTAGCTTTAAACCTCTTTATCACCCAGATTTGCTGTAATTTCTCATAATGATAATGACCAATACATATGGAATGCCTGCTATGTGCCAGGTACTGCTCTAAGAATTCATGTGTATGTACTCATTTGATTCTTACAACTTGATAAGACAGGTTACAGTTATTTTCACATTTTACAGATAAAGCCCAGAGGGCTTAAGTACCTTGCCCAGGCTCACACAGCTAGCAATGTGTGAAGCCAAGAGTAAAACCCAGGTGGCTGGCACCAGAGTCCTTGTTCTTCTCCCATTTTATGCTGCCTCCTACAGTAAAACCGTTTTATGTCTCTGTATTAGTCAGGGTTCTCTCGGGAAACAGAATCAACAGGAGATATCCGTCAATAATATGAGATTTTAAAAGAGTCTCTCACGCAACCGTGAGGATGCACAAGTCCAGGCTCCACAGGCAGGCTGCAAACCAGTGGCTCCGATGAAAGTCCAACGAAGGGTCGTTGATGAGTTTCTGGGAGAAGTTGCCTGTCCAACGAAGAGCTGGGAAATTCTCTCTGAATGTTGAAATCACTTCCCCTTTT
>JAQZBX010097444.1:0-11689 GCA_029593785.1 Cabassous unicinctus
ACACCAAAAGTCAGCTAATGCTACAGGGCACTTAGTAATCACCCAGAGCTATCTAAAGCACGTGTTTGGGGGCCCCAAGAGACCAGAAGAGCATCCTGCAACATCCTTGAAAGTATGGAGGGAGAAGACTGCCCATCTGCACAGAAGATTCATGAGTAGAGCCTTCCATGCTGTGGAGGCTGTTGTCCATGGTGCAAGCCACCTTGGGATCTATTCCATGTCTAGAGTTGAAAACTCCATTTCCCAAAAATAGGAGATGAAGACACATTGTGGCACCAACTTCAGCTACTGATTGGTATGTTCAGCAAGCTAAAGTGTGATTCTAGGAACAGCTAAAGTTTGAACTTGTCCAAGTCAGAGAGAGGCTGATAGCTGCCATTTTAACTCCACCCCAGGAATGAAGGAAGTGGGGCTGATTGAAAATCACAGTGCTGGTAAGGGTCAGCTTCTTTCCACCCAGATCAGATTGTAGCTGTAACCTAAACCCCAGCCCTACCTCTGGCAGGGAGGAAGCTGGGGGTACCTGCACCACCTCTCTGGGAAACTGCAGGCCACACCATGGAGGCTGGTGCTTATCCTACTCTGACAGTGCAAGCTGCTTAGGGAGCTATTCTGTGGTTGGAGTTGGAAGCTCCATTTCCCATAAATGGAGGGGGAAGAGATGGTTGTCCACCAACTTCAGCTACTGATTGGTGGATTCAGCTGGCTAGAGTTTGGTCCTGGGAAAAGCTGGGGTTTGAGCCTGTCCAAGTTGGAAAGAGGCTGGTAGCCACCATTTTGACTCCACCCCCATCATGAGGGGAAGTGGGGCTGACTGAAAATCACAGTGAAGTTAAGGACTGGCTTCTTTCCACCAAGATCAGACTGTAGTACCAGCCTAGGCCCCAGGCCCATCTCTGGCAGGGAGGAACCTGGTGGGACCTGCACCAGGTTCTCCAGGCAAGTACAGGTGCTTTCAGCCAGCACAGACTGAATATATGGACATCTGGGCTTGCCTCCCAGCACCCCAATAGGATGGGAGAGGAGCTGGGTTTCCTTAGCCTCTCTGGGCATCTACAGGCATTTTCAGCCCACAAGAACTGGTCTACTGAGCACCTTTGAGTCCATCTCCATCTCTGCCCTCCCCTAGGATAGGAGGTGGCTGGTGTTTCCTCAGCCTCTCAGGGCAACTGCAGGTTCTTTTGGCCCTCACAGTCTGGACTGCTGGGAACTTGTGGATTTCCCCCCCACCTCAGTAGAAAAGGAGGAGATGGTGTTTCCCCAGTCTTTTCTGGGCAATGGCAGCACTTTTGGCCTGCACAGACTGGACTGTTGGATGTCTATAGATCCACCCCCAACCCCAATAGGACAGGAGGGGTCTGGTTTCTCCACAGCCTCTACAGGAAATGGTGGGTATGGTACTTTCCATCTACAGGGACTGAACTGTTGGGTGCTTGGGGTTCCAACTCCATGTCCTAATAGAATATGAGGGGACTGGTGTTTCTTCAGCTTCTATGGGCAACAGCAGGTACTCTCAATGTAAAGGGACTGAACTGTTGGGTGCCCATGGATCTACCCCAAACACCAAATAGGATAGGAGAGGGCTGGTGTTTCCTCAGCCTCTCCAGGCAATGGCAGATACTTTCAGCTCACAAGGACTGAACTCTTGGGTGTCAGTTGTTCCATTCCCACCCCCTATAGAGCAGAAGGGACAGTACTCCCTCAGCCTCTCAGGGTAAATTTAGATGTATTTGGCCCACACACATTAGGTTGTTAGGCACTCCAGAGGGCCCATCCCCTCCACTGGCAGGGATGAGGAGTGGTTCTACATCAGTTTACCTGGGTAACAGTGGTCATTTTGTACCCACAAAGCATAGATTGCTGCCCACAACTGCAGCTCCATCCCTGTCCCAGGTAGGGGAAGAAGGGGCGTGAAACTTCATCAGTCTCTTTGGGAAACTACAGACAGTCTTGTCCTGTACAACTTGGATTATTACACATGCCTGCAGCACTGTCCCTACCCCTGGCAGAGGAGAAAGGTGGAGAAGCTTCATCAATTCCTGGGGCAATGTGGGCAGCTTCAGCCTCCATAGACTACAGCACTACTACATCCTTGGCTCCTAATACACAGCCAGCAGGTGAGAAAAGACAAGAAAGTACTAAACTAAAGGGAGAAATTGCACCCAGAATGAAAACATCTATTAAGGCAGATGAGAAGACATCAATAAAAAATTACAATCCATACCAAGAAACAGGAAGATATGGTCCAGTTAAGAGAACAAGATAAAACTTGCAGATGACATAAAGGAGTTGAGACAACTAATCATAGATGTTCAAACAAATTTCCTTAATAAATTCAATGAGATGTCTAAAGAGATTAAGGATATTAAGAAGACACTGAGTGAGCACAAAGAAAAATTTGGAAGCATGCATAGAAAAATAGCATATCCATGGGAATGAAAGGTATAATAAATGAAATTAAAAATACACTGAGGGCAGATTTGAGAAAGGAGAAGAAAAGATTGATGAGCTTGAAGACGTGCCTCCAAAAGCAAACATACAAAAAAACAGATGAAGAAAAGAATGGAAAAAATTGAACAGGGTCTCAGGGAAATAAATGTCAGCAAGATATGTGCAAAAATGCATGTCATGGGTTTCCCAGAAGGAGAAAAGATGAGAAAAGGGGCAGAAGAAATATTTGAAGAAATAATGGTCAAAAATTCCCACACCTATTGAAGAACATAGATATTCATGTCTAAGAAGCACATTATACTCCCATCCAAATAAAGCTGAATAGAACAACTTTGAAAAACATACTAATCAGAATGTCAAATGCCAAAGACAGAGAGAATTCTGAGGGCAGCAATAGAAAAGAAATGCATAATGTATATGAAATATCCAATAAGATTAAGTGCCAATTTCTCATCAGAATCCATGGAGGCAAGAAGGCAGTGGTGTTATATATTTAAGATACTGAAAGAGAAAAACTGTCAGCCAAGAATCTTATGTCTGACAAGATTAACTTCCAAAAAATGAGGGCAAGTTTAGAATGTTCAGAGATAATCAGAAGCTGAGAGAGTTTATAACAAAAAGACCAGCTTTGCAGGAAACACTAAAGGTGCATTACAGCCAGAAAAGAAACAGGAAAGAAAGGCTTGGAAAAGAGAGTCTAGAAATGACTGTATCAGTAACGGTAACTAAAAGTGTCAAAAGAGTGGTGAAAATAAAATCACAGATAAAACCCAAAGGTCAAAATGGATGAAATAAGAACTGCCTATACAATTATAACACTGAATGCTAATGGATTAAACTCTCCAATCAAAAGACACAGACTATAGGAATGGATAAGAAAATATGAGCCATCTATATGCTGTCTGCAAAAGACTAACATTAGACCTAACGTAGACTGAAGTGAAAGGTGGGAAAAAGATATTCCATGCATTCAGTAACCAAAATAAAAGCTGGGGTAAGTTATACATATATTGGATGAAATAGTTTTAAAAGCAAAATTGTTATTAGAGACAAGGAGGGACATTACATATTAATAAAAGGGATGATTCACCAGGAAGAAATAACAATCATAAATGTATATGCACTTAACCAGTATGCCCTAAAATACTTGAGGCAAACACTGGCAAAACTGAATGGAGAAATAGACATCTCTACAATAATAGTTGGAGACTTTAATACACTGCTCTCAGCATTGGATAGAACAACTGGGCAGAGGATCAATAAGGAAACAGCTTGAATAATATGATAAATGGACTAAACCTAATAGATATATACAGAACATTGCACCCCAAAACAGCAGGATATACATTCTTTTCAAGTGCTTATGGATCTTTCTCCAGGATAGACCATATGTTAGGTCACAAAGCAGATCTCAATAAATTCAACAAGATCGAAATTATACAAAGCACTTTTTCTGCATAATGGAATAAAGTTGGAAATCAACAAGAGACAGAAAAAGGGAAAATTTACACATATATGGAGATTAAACAACACACTCTTAAATAATCAGTGGGTCAAAGAAGAAATTTCAAGAGAAATCAATAAATATCTCTAGATGAATGGCAATGAGAACACAACATATCAGAACCTATGGAATGCAGTGAAGGCAGTGCTGACAAGGAAATTTATAGTCCTCAAAGCTTACACTAAAAAAGAAGGAAGAGGTAAAATCAATGACCAAATTACACAAATGGAGGAACTAGAAAAAGAACAGCAAACTAATCCCAAAGCAAGTAGAAGGAATGAAATAACAAAGACCAGAGCAGAAATGAAAGTGAGAATAAAGATACAATAGAGAGAACTAACAAAACCAAAAGTTAGTTCTTTGAGAAGATTAACAAAATCGACAGACCTTTAGCTAGACTCACTAAGAAAAAAAGAGAAGATGCAAATAAATGAAACAGAAAATGAAAATGGGAACATTATTACTGACTCCACAGAAATAAGAGAGGTCATAAGAAGATACTATGAACAACTTTATGCCAAAAAAACTAGAAAATGTAGATGAAATGGAAAAATTCCTAAGAACATACAAACACCCTACACCGACTGTAGAAGAAATAAAAGACCACAACAAACCAATCACAAGTAAAGAGATTGAAACAGTCATCAAACAGTTCCCCAAAATGAAAAGCCCAGGACCAGATGGTTTCACAGGTGAGTTCTAGCAAGCATGCAAATAAGACTTAATACCAATCTTACTCAAGCTCTGCCAAAAATTTGAAAAAGAAGGAACACAAACAAACTCATTCTATGAAGCCAATATCACCATAATACAAAAGCCAGGTAAAGATATTATGAAAAAAATTACAAACCCATTTCTTTAATGAATGCAGATGCAAAAATCCTCAATAAAATACTTGCTAATCAAATCCAACAACACATTAAAAGAATGATTCATCATGATCAAGTGTGTTTTTTACCAGGCATACCACATTAAGAAAATCAAAGAAGAAAGAATCACATGATATTATCAATTGGTGCAGAAAAAGCATTTGACAAAACACAGCATCCTTGCTTGATAAAAATACTACAAAAGACAAGAATTGATGCAAAATTTCTCAACAGGATAAAGTCCATATTTGAAAAATCCACATTTAAAATTGTACTAAATGGTGCAAGACTGAAAGCTTTCCTGTTGAGATCAGGGATGAGACAAGGATTACCACTGTCACCACTGTTGTTCAATATAGTGTTAGAGGGTTTAGCGAGAGCAATCAGTCAAGAAAAAGAAATAAAAGGCATCCAAATTGGAAAAGAAGAAGTAAAACTTTCATTATTCAAAGATGATATGATCCTAGATCTAGAAAGTCCTGAAAAACTACAACAAAGCTGCTAGAGCTAATAAATGAATTCAGTAGAGTGTCAGGATACAAATGAGTATGAAAAATCAGTGATGTTTCTCTACAACTGTAATGTGAAATCTGAGAAAGCAGTCAGGAAAAAAATTCCATTTATAATAGCAACAAAGAGAATCAAATATTTATCAATAAACTTAACCAAAGATGTAAAGCACTTGTATTCAGAAAACTGACAATGCATTTCTAAAAGAAATAAAAAAGACCTAAAAGTTGGAAGGACATTCCATGCTCATGGATTGGAAGATTAATATCATTAAGATATAATGCTGTCACTTCCTGAGAAGAGGATATTTTTTCAGATTGAAAGAACAGTGATAATTTAGCTAAGAGAACATTTGTGCCCAAGGCCAAGTCTTTTTTTTTTTTTTTAACTTTGAATTCTTTCTTATTGAGGTATATTATTCATACATAAGCATGCATAAACAATAAGTGTATAGTAAAGTTTGTGATCTTACAAAATAAACAAGCATAACATCATACAGGGGTCCCATTCATCACCTCTCCACTAACACCTTGCATTGTTGTGAAACATTTGTTACAAACTATATAAGAGCATTGTCCAAATATTACTACTAAATATAGGCCCTATCTTACATAATAATATTACCTTGCAAGAATATTCCAAAAGTGTCTGAAGGAAACCCTGCTTTCCTCAAATCTTTGTCCTTCTGAAGACCCTCCAGTGCCACAGGGCCTGATATAAATCCTTCAGGCTACCATTATCTTGTATCCTATTTCTTGCCCACCCCCATCCATCTGGCAGCCCCTGCCCAAACCTGAATCTCTCCACATTCTTCCTCATGAGATCTTCATTCACTGCCACCTTGAAGCTCACACTTATGGCTTCTGCTGCCTAGAGTCTCTCACCTGCTTCCTTACCATTCCCAGCCCTTCAGAACCATTTTTAGACACTTCCCAAAACCAGACAGTTGTTTGAAAACAACATTACTTTTGTACATACTTCTGTGTTTATAAACGGGATTGTGGCTGGGAAGGGTAGTCTTCAGAAGTAAATGTCAATTGAAAGAATGAGAGAGAATTACCTAGGTACTGCATAAAACAGTGAACACAAAGGTGGATGAGAATATTGGTTGCTGTTACAGATGCAAGAATGTCCTTCTGTGAGCTAGAACAGATGTACATCACTATTGCAGGGTGGTGGTAATGTGAAGAATCATGGGAAGAATAAAACTGATGTGGCCTATGGACTGTGGTTAACAGCAATACTATAATATTCTTGCATCAATGCCAAAGATATACTATGTTGATAATGGGGGTTAAGGAAAAAGTGTGCTAAATGTATACTTAAGGACCATGGTTGGTGGTAATATTCTGATGATATTGTCTCATAATCTGTAACAAATATTTCACCACAGTGTGTTGTTGAAGGGGTGTTGTATGGGAATTCTACACATGTGCATGATTGTTTTGTAAGTTCACAACCTCTGTAATAAAAAAATATTTTTAAAATAGGGTGGGGTGGGGGAAAATATTCTTGCAATGTATAGGTAAGTGGGAGGAAGGTACATATGAAAAGAAAAGTCTCAAGTTGAGGAGGCCTGAATTCCTTTCTCTGAGTCCATTACAGAGAAAGGTTAGAGAAAGAGTTTGGTGTGCCTTCCATGAATTGAGATGGTGCTCTCTTCACTGCTCACATTTTAAAAAATCTTAACTGATGAGTAAATTGAATAAAAGACATTGACACTGCCAGGGATCATCAGCTCTGGTGGAGATGGGCAGATGGGAGATAAGCTGTGCTGCTGGGGGCCACAGACCATCCCAAGTTTTCTGGTCTCCATGAGGCCCAGTCTGAGGCAGAGATGTGAGTCACCCAATCCAGCTCCAGGACCAACTTTGATTGACATCTGCCCAAAGGCAAGACTCAAAAACTTTGATCCCAAGGAACCTTGTTGAAAATTGACCAGGCCCTACCACTGGAAACTTCAGCCTAGAACTCTCAGAGGGCTTCCAATCTGGCAACCCCATTCTCCACAACCCAATGCCTTCACTGACAAGGATATTGGAGTATAAATGAACCGTATAGAATGCAGACATGTGCCCCAAATTCCACACTCCTCAGTACAAGGCTACTGAATCCCAGGAAATGGCAGGCCATGGACAAGTCTCTTGAGCAGGGAGCCAGAGTGGTCTCCACAACTTGCAGTACCTCACTGCAAAAAAAGGTTTTCTCTCTGATCCTAATTTCCACATGTCTCCTTTGGCCTAGATCCTGCTATAAGTCTATGCTGGGCTGGAATTCTTGCTCCTGCCTGGGATGCATGCCTCTTTTACTAGATCTTTATCCCCTATACACCTCAGTCTTACTTTTCTGTAGGATGTGGTCTCACCCCACCCCCAGCCATGATGGTGGTGGAAGAGAAGAGAAGATTTTTAAAAAACATCTACTGGGGAGTCAGGAATGGTACCCAAGGTTAATGCTTGAGGGAGCATAATCAGCTTACCAAAAAGAAATAATGCTACCCATTAGGCACAGGGACATACTATCTGCTGTTACATTGACTGTTTTCCTCACCCACTGGATTTGAGAAACAGACACAGAAGTCATAAGTAAGTGCTCCATGGACCCAGACCCCAGAATGCCTGGCTTTGTGTTTCTGCTGTGAATACTGATTTGGATTCCCAGAGCTCCAAAGGGAATTCAGGTGATTTTGATTTGTTGTTTAGCATCATAGATGCATGGATTTTAATATTTGTTATTTGTGTCCACAGCAGTCATAATTGTTATGGATGCACAACATATCACATCCTGGCCAGTGGATGTCCTGCAAGGGGAGCCTGTGGCCTTGACCTCATGGTCAATGGTCAAGTGGAGAAAACCTTTTTCTTGGCTTCTGAAAGATGACAACTTTCATCTAGGTTCCTCACTGCCTGGATCATGTCCAGGGAGGGTACAACTATGGCAGTTGGAGCCTGAAAGGGGAATGCACTGTGGGCCCTAAAGTCTTCCTCAGGGCAGGTGGAGTTATGTGTAAGATGCTGACCACCACCATTTTGAGAGGTTTTCTGTGGCAGTGAGCCTCAATCCCAGGTGCTGGGGGCACCCCCTCCCTGCTGCCCTCTCCAGTTAGCCACCTGACTTACTTTGATGCTCTAAAATCAATTGCATCAGCTTGTAGTCCTCTGGATTGTCCTCCTTCAGGTTGTGCTTCTCCATGGCCTTGTGGATCACAGCCAGTACCCTATCTTGGCAGATCAGCTGGGGAGTCAGAGGACAGGCCATCAGGACTTAGTCATGGAGACAGCTCCATAAAATGCAGTAGCAGGAATGCCTTTGGAGCTGTGTCAGCACTAAGAACAGGCCTCTGAGCTTCCAAGCAGAGCTGGGTGAATAGGGGACTCACTGATTTCTTATTCTTCCCTGGGAGACCTCCATGGAATTATGGGGTCTTCTCCAATGCTTTGAGATCCATCTCCTAAAAGAATCTCCCCTCAGTCTCACAGCTACTTCCCCTGTGGTTTGAGCCCTCTCCCCTAGGTCCTTGGCTTGCACTGGTCCTATGACCTTCAAGGGTCCAAAGGACACAAGGCCACACTAAAGGAGAGTGTAGGAGACGGATGTGGACAATGTATACGGGTCTCTCTTACCTCCTCCCAGCACACTTCAGGCATGTCATTGCCCCTGGCATCTGTACCCTGCAACAAGCTCCTCGAGGAAGACAATTTGAGTGAACTCTAAGCAAAGATATGTAGTCCAAGCCTTGCTGTCAGGGAGGAGGAGGATCTGGATGCCCCTGGGTCTACTGTGTGTTGGGCCTGTGCTGGGGCAGGCAACAGAACTCACCTGCCTCACCCTGAGTGCTTGGGCACAGGCTGGGTTCAGATGAAGGGTCATGCAAGTCATAGTTTTGTTACCATACCCGTAGCTCCAGGTGGCCAGAGAAGTGCAGTGCCAGACAGGTGTGTAACACAGTACTTCTACCAGCATGTTTGTTGGTGGGGGATTGACTGGCATTATCTGCAGATCTATCCAGGTTCTGGTCCCCTCACCACCATTACCCTGGGACAGTCCCTTCTCTCTGTACCAGGTGTCAGCCACAACCCCTATCTGGCTTTTTTGGTCTGCCTTACACAGAGCTCAATGTGACCTAGTCTCTATCTCCTCTCTGACCTCACTTTACCCCCTGACCCCTGCACTTTCACCTCAGGCCTCCTAACTGCTCCTCACATGGTCCAGGCACATGCTGTGATTGGGACTTTCCAGGTGGTCCCCCTCCCTTTCCTCCTTTCAGGAGTTGCCCCAGTGAGGTCTTCCCAGGCTCTATGAACTCAAGTGACCTCAAGGTGAAAGCTTCAAATCTCCATCTACCATTTTCAGCCCTGACAGCCTTCATGCCAACAGTTTTTGCTCCTTTTGGATCTGATTCAGTGTCCTTCCCAACCCACTACCATGGCAGCTCTGAGAGAGCAGGGAGGGCACAGATCAATCATTCCTCATTCACTGCCTGACCCAGTGAGGGATCCCAGGGGAATCCTGTTGTAACTGTTGCATTTGAACACATTCAACCTGACACAGATGATGCAGGAGTCACCCACATGATTTTATAGAGCAGCCCTGGGCCAGAAGTTCTGGTTGTATGTAGCATGGTCCTGTGTGTGGGGTGGGCTGAAGAGGAGGGGTTACTGCTGGAGGCTGAAGTGATTCCAGACAATTCCAGCCATGAAGGGGTGGTTGATTCCCCAAACTGTCAAAGGCAGCAAGATCAGGAGAAGCCCTGTAGCCTGGAGGAAACCGCAGTCTGGCAGTGGTCTCTAGGGGGTTTCAAGAAACTGTCTTTCAAGTTGGGATTCCTCCACCCCTTTTGTGATTTTGGAGAACAGAATGTAGGAATTGAGAATGGAAGAGCAGGAGATGGGTCTTCAGGGAGAAGCTGCAGGCAGGCACCTTTTTCTCCTGGCCATCAGGGAATTCAGCGTCAAGGCCCATGTGGATTTTCTGATCATGTTTGGAGTCTTGGCCACAGATGTGGTGAATGAGGCAGCTGCATTTCCACTGCTGAGGTCAGAGCCATGCTGGAACTGGACACTGGTGTGGGAGATGCAGTTATTGCTGGCCTTGGGTCCCTGGTGGTTGGAAGGAAGTGAGGCACACCTGAATCCTCCAACAAGTCCTCATCCACACCCTCATGCTTCCACTGCCCTCTGGGGTCTGGGCTACCTGCCATGTGCTCCTTCAGGACACAGGAGCCATGGACACCAACCACTAGAGAGATCACTCAGCACTACCCATTTTCAAGAGAAAACAAGGCACAGAAGATGAGGGATTTGACCCTGACACAGAGCTAGTCAGGAATGGAGAAGGAACCATGACACTAAACTCTCTATTCCCTAAACTGTCTCATAGACCAAAGTGACACTGAGCCCGAGGCAGCTACACTTGCCAGCCCTGGATTGGGAATGCATCTGAAAGGTTTTTAGTCTGGAATGTGCTGCTGGTTGATGGGGATGGTGTCCCAATTCACAAGAGAGGTTGCAGCTACAGGGCAGAGGGCTGCTGTGAGACTAACAGAACACCACCTCAGCATTCCCTCCCAGAGATTCTTCCGAAGGAAAAGTTCCAGAGCCCTAGGGATCTCTAGGCTACAGGACTGATGGTGGCCAAGAGCCCTGGCTGCAGGCTCTCTGGACCTAGGTGAAAGGGAGGGTGTGCCTTGCTGTTGCCCACTTTCTGCCCTGCCCTTACCTCTCAGTGTTGCTGAGCTGCTCCAGTTTCCCAATCCAGGAATGAAATTCCTCATCAGGTACCAGGTGGTTATAGGTGCAGCTTGACTGCAGAACCTGAATCTGTAGAACTGGTATTCCTGGGATGAGAGAGAAGGAGCAGATGGTGAGGAGACCTGGGTTGGTCTGCTGGGCAGGACAGGGGCTGCTGCAATTGTCAGGGTCTTTGCTCACATGGGCCTCCTCATCACTTGCACTGTCATACATGACCTACCTGTTCTCAGATAGGTAGGTCAAATAATTCTCATAACCATCTGGACATATGTCACTGGTGAGAAGGCCTTAAGATGAGAATCTTCCCAATGAGAAAGAGATCTACTAACCCTTCTAGTTCAGCATCTTCTCTTGGAAAAGTCCAACTGCTGCCATCACATCTGATGACCAGGACCTTCTGCCCCTCCACTGCTCCCCAGTTGTGCATGGCCAAATACCTCTTCCTCTTAGTCCAGACATGACCAGACTAGAGATTTTCAAAGAAAATTTTACTGTGAAACCAGGAGCCCCACAGTCTTTCCTCACCACACCCTTGCCTCCACTTTACCTGGATCAACAGGTCCCTGCTCAGGGAGGTGTTCTTCATAGTTTGGAATTCACAGGTG